>CAMZMU010000108.1:1574335-1780268 GCA_947311845.1 Poa pratensis | reverse complement strand
GAAGTACGCTCCTTCCTTCATGGCTTATCCGCTGCGTCTTGCAATCGCCGGACACGTTGGCGTCATGGCCCGGCCTAGTCTTGCATGGTCGGCCATCTGCCGCAACTCGTCCTCGATATCCAGGTGCTTTCGGTTAGCGACTCAGCGTGTTCCCCCTTCTGATCTCCACGACCCACCCCTCCATTCATGATCTGATTAAAAGGGGCATGAAGAACTTAACTCGTATAGATATATAATTGCAATACTGCAGAAATCGACCGTATACTATCTTGATCGGCATGCTTGCCATCAGAGTTGTCCTGCCAAATTACGTTTGAGTAGCCATCACGCCGCTTACCATCAGAAGTTGTCCTGCAAATTACGTTTGGTAGCATCACGTTCCTTTTTAAATTTTCTTCTTTTCTAAGCTGCGCCAAAGGAAAAGAGTACATATCGTACAGGACACGAATTTCTACGGAATCCTTGCTATGTACTCCCTCCGTTCTAATTTAATTGATTGCTATGCATCAAATATGGTGTATTAGCCATGTAACAAGTCTAGATACATCCACATGTGGTGTATAGCAAGTCAATTAAATTGGAACGGAGGGAGTACGTGCTGTTTTGATTTCAGATTCATGATTAATGTACGTGCTGATCCGTGACGTATATCGGCGCGCTTGTCTAGCTGTTGCGGGCTGACTTCATTGGCTTAATCTCCACCATCAGTTTTAGGGAGACAAATCTAAAGCGTTGGTTAACCTGTGTTTTAATTATATAATAGATGGCAGAAATGAAAATGGTGCTATAAAAATCCATAAATATATAAAAATGGGTCCAAAAATTAAGTGGGATATACCAAAATGTTCAACAACAAAAGTACTTCAAGTTTCACTTCATTTTCAAGCATGGATAAATAGTTTTTAGTGTTGTTTGAAATAATTTACTAAAATGGCAGCACTAAACCAAATATTGAAAATGCAATAACTTTTTATTGGTTAATCAGAAAAATGTGTTTAAAATATCCAAATGCTCACAAAATTATGAGTTATCCAGTACCATAAATAGCATGCATTTTTGGACAACATTTCAGTACTGTACATTTTCGAAATTGGCTAATTCCATTAAGTTTAACTATGGGATTAATCCAATAAGGCAATAAATATATTTGGGACCCCATTTAACTTGTTGGTCATGTGTAATACTTCTATGATGCATCTAAAATGTCATATCATCATGTGCTTGTGCATTGCACTTATTTTATATGGTGTGGTATTTGATTGTGCTTTCCGGTGTTCTTATACATCGATAGATTCAGGAGTCGGGGTTTCTCCACAATACCCTGACGACCGTATTACCAGCCTGCTGAACAAGGCAAGCGTAATCCCCCCTCTGAGCATGTCTCCTCCTATGTTTTCCGCAAATATTTTCTCCACTATATTACTGCATGCGGTTCCAAATGTCAATTTGGTTGGATTAGAGTATCCTATAGTTGCATTATGTTTCCGATGCCAATACCTGTTCCCTCCTAATATCCATAGGATTACTTTGTTGGCCTGAGTTAATTAACTATGTATTGTATATGCTTAGCCATGCTTAGTTAAATGCTTAGTTGTCCGGTGGATATTTCGTTGTTGGAATTGTTGACGGAATGTCCGGATGATGGTGGAGAAATGTGGATACTGATAATAAACATGCTTAAAGGTGGGGATGAGAGGCCACATGGAATGTGGTGGGTTGTCTCGTTCTCGCCGCCTAGGTGCGAGTTCTCTACCTCTTGAACCAAGAATGAGCGCGCTTCCATTCGGTGGGGTATATGGAGCCCTCGTCGACCAACTAACTTGGCCGGGACTAGCCAGGGTCCTCTAGTTTGAGCTTCCTTTGCGCGTGCGAAGACGGTGGTCAAGACTGAGATGAGGATGGTGGTGTTAGGAAAATGAGTGGCCACGGGGCAGGGTGTTGTGATCCGCTGCTCCGTCTCACTGATGATCCTGGGTTAGTCTTTAACAAGGTAAAGGTTGTAACCGTTCCCACTCAGCCAGCTTTCCCCGGAAGAGAGCTACGTGTAGGCAATGAGCCGGGCGGTACCGAAGGTAAACACAGTGCCCCTGCAGGGTTAAATCTTTTCGAAAAGCCGTGTCCACGGTTACGGACGAACTTGGGAAGTGAAGGTAAGACCATAGAATAACTTGAACGGAATGATTAAAACCTGAGTACTAAAGGTACTCAAGAATGCAAGGCTGACTTCCTCGAGGGTGATTCGGGGAGGTGCCTTAGTAGACAGGTGTGGTGATGGATGGTGGTTGTTGAAGATGATCAGAAGAAAGAGTTTACTTCTTACCCCCTTTGAAAATATTCTGATTAGTCAATGCCATGGAGTTATGCCTTTTATAAAGAAAACTAGCTTTATGCAAAACATCCATACAACCTTTGTAAGCCAATCATCGAGCTAGTAGCTCTAATAATCTTGCAGAGTTCGTCGAACTCAACGTTGTTTAATTGATTTCAGAGGAGGACTTCATCGACCTTGAAGGTGGGTTCTTCGTGGAAGTCGACGTAGTCTGGGGTTCCCAGGTGGCAGCTTGGGACATCTCCGGGACAGCTGGTGCTGGAATGTTTGTCTGTAGGCCTCTTAGGCCATAATTTGGATCTTGTTGTTAGAACAACTTAATTTGCTTCCGCTTGATGTACTGTTGGGTCTGTGACCTCTGGTTGTAATATTTGCTATCTTTCTCTATTATAAGAGTTGAACTATAATGCTTTGAGTCGTCGTAGAGTCTGTAATGTGCCAGTTGTTCCACAAGTCTTGATCTCTCTATTATGCATTGATAGTTGTGCCTGCGTTAAGGCATCAATCGGGGTGTTGCGTTGCCGATGATCCATTCCGAGCAACGCCTGCCAAAGGTTTTGGCTGGGGATTGGTAAACCGTAACCTCCGTTTGTATCGCTTAACCGGTGACACACAGCATCACTGTATAGTTCCGCGGTCGGGGCACTACAAGTTGGTATCAGAGCATGACTGCCTGTAGGAAACCCTTCTGCTGGTCGATGTTGAGTCTAGTGTTGTGAAAGTTATTTTAACTTAAAAATGAGTTGTGAAAACCATCTTAGGATTCTTTTTACTCCTTACCTGGTTACCCTCTAATCTTGGAGCCATCTTACCTCTATTTGATTTACCGAGGTGTCTTGGCCGTTGTTCTAAATTAGGGTCACGGGTTGGGTTCCTATCCGTTCTGTGATACTTCGTAAGTTGATTTACTTTTAGTAAATCTAACTTTTGAACTTCTCCTGTTACAGATGGTTCGTTCCGGCTTGGTGGTTCGTTTGACTCGCTGCGAGGACACCCGCGGGTTTCCCGCCCTGCTCGCCGCCGCAGTACACGGCCAGGATTGCCGTTGGTATCCCGAGTACGTGGTGTACCAGGAGTACCTTCCCCACCACCAGGGTCAGTTCTTCTGCGAGTGCCGCCTCCTGGATGATGAAGGGAATGCAGCGGTACATCTACGGAGGAGTGGACCTCACCGTGACACAAGCTGTGCATGAGGCTGCACACACCGCCCTTTCTACTTACCGTGGTTACAACCCCTACCTTGCTAGTGATGAGTCAGATTTCCGTCACTTTCCTGCATCAGCACAGGGTGCAGAGGGTATCTATCACGCTGTGTACTCTGAGGGTGAGGGTGAGGAGGATAGTGCGCACCGCGCACTGATTGAGCTAGTCCGGGCCCTGGACCTCCGTGCCCGCCAGTGGTACACGTACGCGATTGCTTCACGCGAGAGTCACCGGGCCACTATGAGGGATCTGGAGCCGTACTTCCTCAGCGGGACGCTTCCTCGTGCAGCCCTTCGGCCCCGTCCGTTGGTGCTACCTGACGATATGCGCAGCACCGAGTTTGGTACCGTGCCGTCTCCTGGACCCCTCCGTCAGCCTCGGGTAGCCTCAACCTGCCGCCGTATGGCAATCAGCCTCAGAGTTCTCGCGAGTTCGACACCCCACCCGTTCGCTTCCCGGCGAACTTCTGGGGAGGCTACTAGTTTCTTCTCGTTGCGTATCGAGGAGAGTACCTTGCCTTCCTGCGTGATGTGCAAGATACTCAGTATCAGTATCTAGTTGTTGCTTTATTTCTAAGGGAACTTTGTCATGTATCAGACTTGGTGACTTGTATCATCCGTACTTCCATTCAGTGTAACGGATACTAAAGCTTGTATGCTGGTACTCTTAAATATCACGTATGGATTGTATTACAGCTGGTGTATGTTGTATGCATGTTTGTGTCCAAATATGCTGTCGCTAGTTGTTGGATGATACGTGAATGTCTGCTTCTATCTCAACCATTTTTCGGAGGTAGATACTAATTGTGTCATTGTCAAATCTCCAGAATGGCTCGAGGAGGCCGCGGAGGTCGCGGTAACCACGACAATGATGAGGATGATCTGCCGCCACCACCCTCGATGGCTGAGGTCTTGATGGCCATTGAGGAGAATCGTGGGCGCAATGAGCGCCTGTTGGAGCAGATAGTGCAGCAGAATGCACAGAGGAATGGCTGCAACACTCTCACTGAGTTCCTGCGCTCGCAGCCACCTACCTTCGCTGATGCTAAGGAGCCACTGGAAGCTGATGACTGGCTTCGCGCTCTGGAGCGCAAGTTCTCCGCGCTGCATGTCCCAGTGGCGGAACAAGTCAACTTCGCCACCTACCTTCTGACAGGTGCAGCTGGCTGTTGGTGGGAAAGCCATGTGGCTTTGTTACCAGCCAACCATGTCTTCACTTGGGCTGACTTCCGCACAGCCTTCCGTGCGGAGTACATTCCCCAGCCCATCATGGATTTGAAGAGGAGGGAGTTCCTGGACTTGCAACAGGGACGTATGGACCTCCGCACTTATGGTTGTCAGTTCAACCATCTCTCTCGTTACGCCCCTCGGGACGTGACCAATGATGCCGACAAGCAGGAGTTGTTCCGCAAGGGGCTTGCGCCGAGACTCCGCTATGAGTTGCTGCCTTTCAGGTTCCAGAACTACCAGGAGTTATTCAACCAGGCTCTTACTCTTGAGCAGGGAAGGAAGGAGTTCGAGGCTTCCAAGAGGCCCGCACAGGGGGACCACCCGAGTTCCTCGAGTTCTGGGAACAAGAAGCGCAAGGTCTTCGTGCCCTATAGCGCTGTGTCGCGTGCTCCATTCATGCCGAGGGCCGCGGGATACAGGCCACCACCGCCGCGTCCCACTACTCCGACAATTGGGGCGAGCGGAAGTGGGTATCGCCCACCTGGACTTACCTGCTACACCTGTGGCCAGGCGGGCCACTACTCCAGGGAGTGCCCCCAGAAGACACCTATTTCGGGGACACCTGCACGAGCCCCCGCCACTCCAGCTGGCAAGGCTAGCCCTAACGCGCGTGGTCGCCTGAACCACGTCTCTGCAGAAGAAGCTGAAGAGGACCCCGGCGTTCTCATGGGTGAGCTACGAATCAACGACAATCCCGCTACAGTTTTGTTTGACTCTGGAGCATCGCATTCATTCATTTCCATAGCATTTGCAAAAGATCACAACATACCTTTCGAGAAGATGAGACGTCCGTTGGTGATCTCCACGCCTGGTTCCAAATGGCAAACCGATGGGGTTACTCCTGAAGTCCAGATTACTATCGGTTATTACTCTTTTCCTTTCGCTTTGGTAGCTCTGAGGTCAAGGCATTGATGCCATACTGGGCATGAACTGGCTAGCCAAATACCAGGCTAATCTCGACTGTGCTGCCAAGACTGTCACCGTGACCAATTCTTCCGGCGACAGTGTTAAGTACTGGTCTGCACTCTCAAGACCTCCATCTTCAGTCATACCCAACTCACCTGAGATCCTTCTTTGCTTTATGGAAGGCGAATCCCCTCCTGAAATACATGAAATACACGTGGTGTGTGACTTCCCGGATGTGTTCCCGGAAGATTTGCCTGGCATGCCCCCTGATCGATGTGTGGAGTTTGTCATAGAGTTGATGCCGGGTACTGCTCCGATTTCCAAGAAACCCTACCGTATGCCGGTGGAAGAGTTGGCTCTGTTGAAGGAGCACATTGATGAGCTGTTAGAAGAGTTCATTCAGCCTAGCAGTTCACCTTGGGGTTGTCCGGTACTCTTTGTCAAGAAGAGGGATTCACCGTTCCTCGTTTGGTCTCTGATTATAGGCCGTTGAATGCGGTGACAATCAAGAACAAGTATCCTATTCCCCGGATCAATGATCTGTTAGATCAGTTAGCTGGTGCAACAGTATTCTCCAAGATGGATCTGAGGTCAGGGTACCATCAGATAAAGATCAGAAAGGAGGATATCCCAAAGACGGCCTTCGTTACTCGCTATGGCCTATATGAGTATATTGTCATGTCCTTCGGCCTCACCAATGCTCCAGCTACCTTCATGAGGCTCATGAATTCTGTCTTCATGGATTATCTCGACAAGTTCGTCGTCGTCTACATCGATGACATCCTCGTTTATTCTAAAACCGACGAAGAGCATGATGAACACCTTCGGTTGGTTCTGACACGACTTCGTGAACACCGTCTTTATGCCAAGTTCACCAAGTGTGAGTTCTGGTTGGACAAACTTGTCTTCCTTGGCCATGTGATATCCGCTAATGGTGTGGAGGTCATACCCGACAAGATTCAATCTATTCTGGAATGGAAAACTCCAATGTCAGTCAAGGACATCCGTAGCTTTCTCGGATTGGCGGGTTACTACCGCCGATTCATCGAAGGTTTCTCCAAGATAGCCAAGGCCCTGACTGACCTTCTCAAGAAGGGTAAAAAGTTCGAGTGGACGGACAAAGCTGAGGAGAGCTTCAAAGCACTGAAAGCCAAACTCACGTCTGCGCCTGTGCTCGTCCTGCCGGACACCAGCAAGGATTTCGTCGTCTTCTGTGACGCCTCCCTGCAAGACTTGGGCTGTGTATTAATGCAAGAGGGCCATGTGGTGGCATATGCTTCCCGCCAACTGAAGCCGCATGAGCACAATTATCCTACTCATGATCTAGAACTTGCCGATGTTGTTTATGCTCTGAAGCAGTGGAGGCCATACCTGTTTGGTAACCGTTGCGAGATTTTCTCGGATCATAAGAGTCTGAAGTACCTCTTCACACAGCCAGATTTAAATCTCAGGCAGAGGCCTTGGTTAGAGTTAATCAAGGACTATGATGTGAGTCTGAACTATCAACCCGGCAAAGCCAACGTCGTGGCTGACGCGCTAAGTCGGAAGTCCTATTGCAACAATCTGATGATTGAAAAGGCTCAACCTGCTCTTTGTAAAGAGTTCGCCCGTTTGAACCTAGAAATTGTTCCCTCTGGCTACCTTGCAAATCTGGAGATCAAGTCTACTCTTGAAGACCAGATTAAGGATGCTCAAAAGCAGGATGAGGGTATCCTTCATATCAAGGAGAACATCGCTAGCGGGAAGGCCAAATGTTTCTCAGAGGACGAAACCGGAGCCGTTTACTTTGGCGACCGTCTGGTAGTGCCGAAGAACCGGAATTTGAGGGAGCTGATCCTCCAAGAAGCTCATGAATCACCTCTCTCCATTCATCCCGGTAGTACCAAAATGTACCAAGACCTCCGACAACGATTCTGGTGGACTCGTATGAAGCGGGAAGTCGCCAAGTATGTTGCTGAATGCGACACCTGTCGTAGGGTAAAGGCTGAACATCAAAGGCCTGCCGGTACTCTTCGCCCTATTGCAGTCCCTGAGTGGAAATGGGATGAAATTGGTATGGATTTCATTACTGGACTGCCGAAGTCTCCAAGGGAAATGATGCCATCTGGGTAATCATTGATCGGTTATCAAAAGTGGCTCACTTCCTCCCTGTTCGTGTTGACATCACCGCTGCTAAGTTGGCACATCTATGCTTCTAGGATCGTCGTACTTCACGGCGTTCCCAAGAAGATAATTTCTGATCGTGGAAGCCTATTCACATCCAAGTTTTGGACTAGTTTCCAAGCTGCTATGGGCACCCGTCTCAACTTCAGCACCGCGTTCCATCCTCAAACTGATGGTCAGACCGAAAGAGTGAACCAAGTTTTGGAAGACATGCTTAGGGCATGTGTAGGATTGGGAGAAGTACCTTCCTTTCGCGGAGTTCTCCTACAACAATAGCTATCAAGCTAGTCTGGGTATGGCTCCATTCGAGGTTCTGTATGGAAGAAAATGCCGCACTCTGTTGAATTGGTCCGAGACCGGAGAGAGGGCACTCTTTGTTCTAGATGTTATCAATGAAGCCTAGGAGAAGGTTAGAATCATACGAGAGAATCTGAAGATTGCCCAGTCTAGGCAGAAGAGTTACTATGACAAGCATCACCAGGAGATTCATTATGAAATTGGTGATAAGGCGTATCTTCGCGTCTCTCCACTTCGTGGCATTCGCCGCTTCGAGATCAAGGGAAAATTGGCCCCTCGCTATGTTGGCCCTTTCACCGTTCTGGCCAAGCGAGGAGATCTTTCTTATCAGTTGGAGTTACCGGTCATATTCCCAAATGTGCATGATGTGTTTCATGTATCCCAACTTCGCCGTTGTTTCAAAGATCCTATCCATGGAGTCAATTATGAGGAGCTGGATATCCAGGAAGATCTTACTTATCGCGAGCATCCTATTCGTATCCTGGATGAAGCAGAAAGGAAGACTCGTAACAAGACCACCAAGTTCTTCAAAATTCAGTGGTCTAACCATTCCGAAGAAGAAGCAACCTGGGAACGGGAGTCTAGTCTTCGTGAGGAGTATCCCGACTTCCTTCCGCAATCTTAGAATCTCGGGACGAGATTCCTGTAAGGGGGGTAGACTTGTAACAGCCACACTCTTGGTACTGTAAAATTTGAACCAAATTTTCACTTTTTGTTCATGCATGCATCATGGCATCATTGGTTTAAGTTCTCAAGTTAAAACCAAGTGATGAAAACAAATTAAAACAAATGGAAACAAGGGCACCAATTAAATTCACTCCTTGCAATTCCAAATGTGCTTGTTTCTGGCAAACACAAATACAAATGCTAATCCATATTTTTCAAGGAAGTTCCAAGAGTTCCAAAATGAATACTTGCACTTGCTTTAATTTATAAAGTAATTCCAAATTGAAATTAACCAAAAATGCCATAATACAACCTCATGAACAAATGTTGTTCAAAACATTTTATTTGGCAAAACCAATTTTTGTGGTGCTTCTACATGTTGATGGGAGGCTCCATGAATTTTCTCAGATTTTTCTAAATATTTAAAAGCCTCAATAAAATCCTGGAAATGCTACTGGTTTTTAAAAAGGAAACAGAAAAGGACCTTTTGGTAAATGAGAAAATAAGCCTAGGGGGTTTTCTGGAAAACTGTCTTCGTCTTCTTCTGTAGCGACCGACGCCGAGCTGCTCGCGACGCACCAGCTCGCCGCCGCGCCCTCCACTGCTCCCCTGCTCGACGCCGTCCACCACGAGGGGATAAGAGCACCACCGAGGCGTGCACTGCTCTCTCTCCCCGATATTTTCTCGCTCCCTCCCTCTCTCTCTCTGTTCTCGCCGAAGCCGAACCCTAGCCATGGCGGCCGTGCTCGCCGCCGGCGATTGAGAGCACTCAGAGCAGATCGAAGCACACCGCCGCCTTCGCCGCGTCTCCCTCTCCCTCCCCGTGCAAGGAATCGAGAAGGGAAGCCCGGGATCACCGCCGCATTGCCGTCTTCTTCCTCTCCGGCCGCCGCCTGTCGAGGAAGCTCCCCATCGCCACCACCCACCTCCGTCCAATCCACGCCTACCCACGCTTCGAGGGTGAGCTTGCGCTTCTCCTGGACATCCCCTTGCTTCCTAGCTCGCCGTAACTCGTCGTTTCGTCGTTAGGCCGTAGACCGCCGCCGCCGTAGTTCGTCGCCGGAGCAGTTCCCGGCGACCATTTGGTCCATAGCGATGCCGCTCGCCTCCCCGTAGCTCGACGAACCCGATGCGCTCGCACCCGAGCACACACGCGAGCCAGAACAACGGATCTGTGCGCGCCGACGCTGCGGTCACCGCGCGCGCGTCGCGGTCCTGGCATCGACGCGGTCAAGCGCCGTGGACCGCCGCGTTGACGTGGACGCCACCGTGGCGCTGGGCCCCACCTGTCAGCGGCTGTGGCTAGCCCAGCCCGGGGTGGAGAACGTTTCGGTTGGAATTTTTGAGAAATAAAATAAAAGGCAGATTTAACTATAATCTGGTAAAATCAATATCTCTTTAAATACTTGTCCAAAATTTGCAATTAATATATCAAAATGTTTAGGAAAAATAAATGGAGTCTATTGGTATAACTCACACATCCAAATAAATTAATTTAGTTAATGTTTTATTAAATTGAAGAAAAGGGCAGAAAAGAAATAATTCTTGGAAAATCCATATCTTTTTATTGCTAGATCACAAAAATGCAAACTTGGTCTCTAAATGACCAGGGGAAGAAACCTTACATTTTTCATGTCAATTTCATGTTGAAATAATTACTGGAAATAATTGTTTCTTGCCTTTTTGTAAAATGGCAGAAATGAAAATGGTGCTATAAAAATCCATAAATATATAAAAATGGGTCCAAAAATTAAGTGGGATATACCAAAATGTTCAACAACAAAAGTACTTCAAGTTTCACTTCATTTTCAAGCATGGATAAATAGTTTTAGTGTTGTTTGAAATAATTTACTAAAATGGCAGCACTAAACCAAATATTGAAAATGCAATAACTTTTTATTGGTTAATCAGAAAAATGTGTTTAAAATATCCAAATGCTCACAAAATTATGAGTTATCCAGTACCATAAATAGCATGCATTTTTGGACAACATTTCAGTACTGTACATTTTCGAAATTGGCTAATTCCATTAAGTTTAACTATGGGGATTAATCCAAATAAGGCAATAAATATATTTGGGACCCCATTTAACTTGTTGGTCATGTGTAATACTTCTATGATGCATCTAAAATGTCATATCATCATGTGCTTGTGCATTGCACTTATTTTATATGGTGTGGTATTTGATTGTGCTTTCCGGTGTTCTTATACATCGATAGATTCAGGAGTCGGGGTTTCTCCACAATACCCTGACGACCCGTATTACCAGCCTGCTGAACAAGGCAAGCGTAATCCCCCCTCTGAGCATGTCTCCTCCTATGTTTTCCGCAAATATTTTCTCCACTATATTACTGCATGCGGTTCCAAATGTCAATTTGGTTGGATTAGAGTATCCTATAGTTGCATTATGTTTCCGATGCCAATACCTGTTCCCTCCTAATATCCATAGGATTACTTTGTTGGCCTGAGTTAATTAACTATGTACTGTATATGCTTAGCCATGCATGCTTAGTTGTCCGGTGGATATTTCATTGTTGGAATTGTTGACGGAATGTCCGGATGATGGTGGAGAAATGTGGATACTGATAATAAACATGCTTAAAGGTGGGGATGAGAGGCCACATGGAATGTGGTGGGTTGTCTCGTTCTCGCCGCCTAGGTGCGAGTTCTCTACCTCTTGAACCAAGAATGAGCGCGCTTCCATTCGGTGGGGTATATGGAGCCCTCGTCGACCAACTAACTTGGCCGGGACTAGCCAGGGTCCTCTAGTTTGAGCTTCCTTTTGCGCGTGCGTAAAGACGGTGGTCAAGACTGAGATGAGGATGGTGGTGTTAGGAAAATGAGTGGCCACGGGGCAGGGTGTTGTGATCCGCTGCTCCGTCCTCACTGATGATCCTGGGTTAGTCTTTAACAAGGTAAAGGTTGTAACCGTTCCCACTCAGCCGGCTTTCCCCGGAAGAGAGCTACGTGTAGGCAATGAGCCGGGCGGTACCGAAGGTAAACACAGTGCACCCCTGCAGGGTTAAATCTTTTCGAAAAGCCGTGTCCACGGTTACGGACGAACTTGGGAAGTGAAGGTAAGACCATAGAATACTTGAACGGAATGATTAAAACCTGAGTACTAAAGGTACTACCAAGAATGCAAGGCTGACTTCCTCGAGGGTGATTCGGGGAGGTGCCTTAGTAGACAGGTGTGGTGATGGATGGTGGTTGTTGAAGATGATCAGAAGAAAAGAGTTTACTTCTTACCCCCTTTGAAAATATTCTGATTAGTCGATGCCATGGAGTTATGCCTTTTATAAAGAAAACTAGCTTTATGCAAAACAGCCATACAACCTTTGTAAGCCAATCATCGAGCTAGTAGCTCTAATAATCTTGCAGAGTTCGTCGAACTCAACGTTGTTTAATTGATTTCAGAGGAGGACTTCATCGACCTTGAAGGTGGGTTCTTCGTGGAAGTCGACGAGTAGTCTGGGGTTCCCAGGTGGCAGCTTGGGACATCTCCGGGACAGCTGGTGCTGGAATGTTTATCTGTAGGCCTCTTAGGCCATAATTTGGATCTTGTTGTTAGAACAACTTAATTTGCTTCCGCTTGATGTAATGTTGGGTCTGTGACCTCTGGTTGTAATATTTGCTATCTTTCTCTATTATAAGAGTTGAACTATAATGCTTTGAGTCGTAGAGTCTGTAATGTGCCAGTTGTTTCACAAGTCTTGATCTCTCTATTATGCATTGATAGTTGTGCCTGCGTTAAGGCATCAATCGGGGTGTTGCGTTGCTGATGATCCATTCCGAGCAACGCCTGCCAAAGGTTTTGGCCGGGGATTGGTAAACCCGTAACCTCCGTTTGTATCGCTTAACCGGTGACACACAGCATCATTGTATAGTTCCGCGGTCGGGGCGCTACAATGCCTTTATAATGTTTTTATATCATTTTGGCACATTTTATGGAACTAACCTATTAACAAGATGCCCAGTGCCAGTTTCATGTTTTTGCTGTCTTTTTGTTTCAGAAAAGTTGTTCTGCGAAGTTTCTCGGAATCATCTAATAATTTAGGGGAATTATTTTCACGAAGAAACAAAGACGGAGCCAGAAGGGCGCCTGCAGGGGGGCCCCACAACCCCCAGCCGCGGCCAAGGCTGGGCCGTGGCTGGGGCCCACCTGGGCGACTCCGAGACCCCCTCGAGTTGCCCTTTCGCCTATAAATTGCCTTCGACGCGGAAACCCTCGACACCCTATCATATTTTCCAGAAAACATCCGAGACCACCGCCGTCGCCAACCCTAGATCGGGAGGGTTCTGAAGCTCTTCCCGGCACCCTGTCGGAGGGGAAGATCATCACCGGAGGCATCTACATCACCATGCCTGCCTCCGGAGTGATGCGTGAGTAGTCCACCACGGGACTACGGGTCCATGGCAGTAGCTAGATGGTTGTCTCTTCTCCCTTGTGCTCCATTGTTTAGATCTTATGAGCTGCTTACATGATTAAGATCATGTTTATGTAATGTTATATGTTGTGTTTGCGGGGATCCGATGAATTATGGAGTCATGACATTATTGTTCAGTTTATCTTTGATATGCTTTATTTATGATCTTGGATGCTCTCCGATGCTTGTGTATGCTTTGGCCGAAGTAATTATTTGTGTCGGTAGAGGGAGTATTTATGCTAGATAATGGGTTCATGCCTCTCTTTTCCGAGCTCGAGTTGACAGAAACGATTAGGACTTGAGATGTGTTGTTGCTACTAGGGATAAAACAGTGGTGTTTATTGCTTTATGTTGTATTCATTGCTTACATCACGTACCATGCTTATTGCAATTATCTGTTGCTTGCAACTTAATACTTTCGGGAGACTTGCTGGATAGCGATCCCGGGGTGGATTCTTAGTCATAGATGCAGTTGAATGACGGTCTATGTATTTTGACGTAATGCCCATATTAAATATAATGGTGAACATGTTGTCATGATAGTATTGTGTTGCGCCCATGTTTGTCAATTGCCCCGCTGTAATTTGTTTACCCAACATGTTTATCTTTTGGAGAGACACCACTAGTGAACTGTGGACCCCGGTCCTATTTTCCTATATTGTTTACAACCGTTTTAAATAGCTTTTCCTAATCATTTGCTCGCTGGTCATTTTTGCTCTTATAATATTTTCCACCATACGTTTAATCCGTTGTGTTCAGCAAGCCGGAGAGATTGACACCCTCTCTGTTTCGTTGGGGCAAAATAGTTTGTTTGTGTATGCGTAGGTCCACGTCAAAGGATTTCTGGCACCGTTGCTGCTGACAACCTTCTGAAGTCTTCTCCAAGTCCTACTAGATTGATAACCTTGGTTTTGTAATCAAGAGAAAATTGCTGCTACGCTACATCTTGCCTTACTCTTGGGTTCCAGCGAATGTGCTATCACACGTCATCACTGGTAAACTTGAACTTTTGCTGCATGGAACTATAGGTTAAACATAGGGGCAAATACACCCACTTTTTGAAAAATGCATTAAACCCTATTTTAAATGTCAAAAAAAACTGAAACAAGGTTCCATGCATAGGTATCACAAAAACATGTGTGTGACTCATGAGTTTCATGTTCAAATTTCTTTTCACTTTGTCCCTGAAAAAACAATCGGTGCTAAAAACATGCATAATGGAACATATTTTTTTTTACACATGCCAAATAAAAAGGCGTTTCTCCGCGGAATTTTATAGACACACATAGAACATGCAGATGTATGTATGCATGCAACTTTTCTCTGATTTTTTAAACATTTAGAAAATGTTTTTTGAAAACGGGGCATATACAGCCGTATTCAAATGCCTATTTTCCGTATTTATATGTATATATAATACCTCTGTTTCAAAATAAAAAAGGTTTAGCGTTTTCTAATTTAAATATATCTAGACGTGTTTTAGTATTTAGATTCATCCGTTTCAGTCCGTATGTATCCCATAGTGAAATATCAAAATATTTTATAATTTGAAACAGATGGAGTATATCCAAAGATTTGAGAATAGCTCACAGCGCTTGTCGTGCTGTCGCGAACACACAAAGATAGACACGAAGAAAGGCAGGGTGCTTCTACGGAATTTGTATTACGCTACCGAGCACCAGTCCCGAGCACCACTGAACCTGGTCTTTTCAGAAAATCAAAATCAATATTTATGCGCTTAAAAAAATTGAAAAAAATGCCAAAGTATCCAATGATTATCCCACAAGAATGCAAAAAATCAACTTCAAATAATTTGTATTTTGCGCTACACAAAATGACAAAATCGGATAAATTTAGAAATTTGAAAATACACATATTCAAATCCACACTTTTATCATTTTTGTGTAACCCATAATATAAGGTATTTGAAGTTGATTTTTTGTACGTTTGTGGAATACACTACATCCAGAATTTTTTTCAATTTTTTTGAAACTAATAAATATTGTTTTGGATTTTTTTTAAGGAACAGGATCACCGGAGTTCGGGAGCACAAAATCTCCTCTCTTCTACTGCCTGACAATAAATCTACATAACTTTTTGTGCAATTGAAGAAGCACGGTTAGAGATGATTTCATAACCTTCGATCTTTAACCTAGAGAATCCAACATGATTGAGAAAACAAAATCGACTGAAACTTAAAAGAACAAACCATACTACTGTGCACTAGCAATTCCGTAGAATTTGCTCTCCAATTTCTCTGAAAAGGAGGCATTCAAGCATCAGTTGCGGTAACTTTGGTTTGCTCCCAAAAAAGAAAAGAAAAAACATAGTCCTTTAGATACTGGATTGCCTTTATATACACACACAGGATCAGCCATCAGATCACTTGCACTAGCAAGCTACACAAAAGTGGTTGCTATGATGGAGATGTTATGATCACAGCTGGCTCCTGCTTCCCGCTTCTGACGAGACTGGTTTACCGTCCCTTGAAGTTGAAGGAAACATGGAGGACGTACCGCATCCTTATCTGATCTATGTTGTAAACTATGTACTCATTGTACAGCAAGCTACCCTGCAACCAGAGAGCGGTAGTGCACAGTTAATCAAAGTGCTTCTGTATTCTATGGGCTTGCGAGGTGAACGTACCCTCTTTGAAGGCTCCTCTTTGGGTTTTCCAAGTGGAACAACCACACCATCATCGGTGATCTTCGACTCCGCTATGTTTGGTGCCATCTGGCCAACTCCTTTGGTACTGCATCGAAATAATTGCAACCAGATGTTTCTCATGCTCATATCAAGTAGCCACGGCAATTATTAACGTTACCAATCAGTAAACATTATGACGTATTGAATGGGAAACACAATAAGCTTCTAATGAGGTTTCAATTGATAGGATTGTGCACTTTACACAACAATATTATCCCTGCCTAATCTTGTGTGATTGGCGAATATCATTAATTAATTGATTGAAGGATTTGATTTTTTTAAGGCGGGACTTAATAAACAAAATGTAAAACTAGTGTTGCTTTTTTGATTAACAGGTGAGTACTGGAATTAATAGAAAGAATTTTGCACCAGTAACTGACCTTAGTTTCCCCTTGGGCAGGTTATTAGCATTGTAATCTGCATTTAGTAGTTCATTCATATCACCCAGTGCAACCTGATAAGTGTCAATTAAACAAACGTTAGAAGCTGACCTCACATAGAAAGTTATCAAACATGAATAATATTATAAAACTTAAACAAAAATGGTTGGGCTCTTGAAACCAAGACTCAATCGTAGATAAGACCTCATGCAATTGAAGAATGGTTGGGCTAACATCTAACACACAACATGAAGAAAACAACAGTTGGGCTAACATCTAACACGCAACATGCAAAACTGTATGTTGAACTTCCAAGATCTTGGAGGTGACAACAACAAACAGACCTCACACAGAAGCAGCACACCAGATCTAGATGTTTGTGAAGCATAGCAGTAGTTTGCACTCTTGGAGAACATATCAGCGAAATAAACCCCTTTTCCAAACATGTAGCCAGTAACAGGCGCTTCAGGAGGAGCAATTCTCAAACCTGAGAGAAATAACAATGTTAGTTTTAAAACGGCCATCAATTATACTAGCAAACAGTTCTGGTTTTAAGCAAGGGTGATGATCATGAATGAAGGCTTTAGGGAGAAATGCTTTAAAATGATAATGAAGATCAGTTCATGCACATGAAGGCAACTTAATACTTCCGTACATTTGACGAGACCCAAATGAACTCCAGGAAGAGCAAATAGTATGTCATGACTCATAAAACAAAACGAAGGAAGCTGAGTGAATTTATATTCCATACTTATACTTATGAATTAAAATCATGATAGCAAAAATTACCCTGAGAAAATATCCCAGTCCAGTTGGACAGACGAGAACCATGCCATAAAAGCATCCTATTTCCTGCACTAGCATACTGCACGAACATTTTGAGAATTAGCCATTCATAGTAGTTCTCATGTTATGCTTAGACACGGCGGATTCGGAAGACCCACTGACCTTCTGAAACCGCTCTGTTTCACCATGTCTTGACACCTTAAACATTTGCAATATGTCAATAGTATAGCCTGAGTGAGTTTTGCCGTGTGTATTCGCCAAATATGTTTTTATCTGGACAGCAGAAATTTCCAAATGTGGTTAACCCAAACTCTTTTCAGAGTAAACTTGACAAATATCAACATTCACAAGAGTAAAGTACTAAAGGGAGTGGACAACAAAAACTAATGCCTTTCAACATGCTAAGTCGATCACTGCTAATAAAATACTCTTGGACATTTTTCAAGAAAGGAAAAGTGAAAGGTTTTCTGCATTGAAGTTGTTACAATGACAGCTGCTACTTTTATGCACATAGCAACCAACAAAGAATGTCTAAACATCATTGTGAATAGAAATTCTTGGTAGAAGTATTACCATAGAGTATTCTTCTGATTGAACTTCTAGAGGAGTAAAGTCACAACGAAGTTGCTTGTATCGAGCATACAGTGGATCCTCCTACATTGCGAAACATGTTGAAGTTAGGTTGCAACATGTGCAAGGGTATACATGTACAAAAAAAATGCTTTAGTCACTTAAACAATGAAAAAATAGTTTAAGCAACAAGTAGAAGTTCATATTACAGTTATCGTGAAGTTCATATTACAGTTATCGTTATCTAAAACAGGCTGAAAGCGTGTTAGGCATAATCACATGAACCACATGCTTGAAATCTAAGATAAATGGAGATTTTGTGACTGATAAAAACTTATAAATACAGAGATCAATGTCTGTAGTTAGATTTATTTGCAAAATATCCTACCTCCTCACTTGAACCATCCTCTAGAAGCTTAGTTGCAATTTCAATCTCACCAAGGGCTTCAACCTATGAAAAAGCAACAAAGGGAACACTGAGACGATTCTATAGAAATGGATGGCAGAAGAGACAAAGCTGGAATACATAGAGGGCATATAATATTCATGAGAAAACAATTTGAATGTGAAACTACAAACCACATAAATGTTAAAGAACTCTGATAACTTTTTCTAGAAGAATGGCAGGCAAATTTCTTCGATAGGCAGTATATCTGATGGAGACTAGAAGATAACAAATAGCATACATATCAGAACACTAGTACTCGAAAGGACCAAAGGAGGCTCTCTCTGAATCTAAAATCTCTATTCAGAAGATTCATTGTCCTAAAAGTTTTCTTAGAAAGAATCATTTGTTTAGCATAATATTTTAACATTTCAAGACAGTTAAGTGCTGAAATTAAACGACACATAGTAGTATTACCATTTCCAGCTTAGCTTTTAATTTTTGAGGGGTGTCGATAATGTATTCACCTGTCAGATGAATTTGTTAGAATGTCAGATTACTCCTAGAAGGTATAAAAGATAGCTGAATTTGAAGTGATGACTGTAAGTTCAGTCGATCTAGAAAGTTGACACTCACGCATCTTTTTAAAACCAAAGTCATGAGGAATCACGGTGTAGAATTCCCTGCAACCAGAGGTAATATAAGATCATCCCAATAGATACAAATCATCTGGTCTTTAAAGGACGTGAACTACAAATATAGGAAAAAGTTGTTATGCATTCATAACTATCATCAATTCATGCACGGATGTCTCCAGAGAAATCTTTGATATCTCAGAGACTCTTGCTGACCTCGGATGTTCAGAGACTCAAACATAGGCAGCAACCATAACCTGTGGTCTATCCTAGTGAGTGAACCATTCTATAAAAATCAAAACCTGATATTTTTTGTGATTCAAACATGAAATAGCTTGCACCAAGAACTTGGCATGGTTATATTTGATTGTTGCAGTAAAAAATCTTTTATCTCTACTCTTATATAGATCCGAGTTGGTGGCAGTCCGTTCACCCATATGAGATTACATCTTAATTTAGCAAGAATTAATTACCGAAATCATCATACATTTTACGTAGTAGACATAAGTATCCTTAAATTTTAATTAATTGTTCAGATTAGTCTTTAATTTTATTTTGCATAAACTTAAGAACTATTGTGACACTAGGTTTACACAACACAAGCGATCCAAAAAACTTCCGAAGCAGGGCATGATCATTTGGCTAGTAAAAAGAAAAGTATAGACTCACCCAGTCAATTGTTCAAGCTGTCTCCTGTCTGCACGCGAAATAACATTGGAAATCCTCTTCAGAACATCATACCCCTGTGGAAAGCCATGGAACTCGTCATCAAAATAGAGAGAAAAGACAGGATAATGAAAATGAAACCAAGCCCTTCAAATCCAAACTGTTACTGCATATGACAATTAAATTTACATCTAGCAGAAGTTCCAGAGTCCATTTTACTGATGTGCGATTTTCTTCAACATGTAATCTTATATCCACACTGGATTCATAATTCCTGACAAAGAAGCATCAATATAACTCACCTTAAGTATTGTTGATTTGCTTAGCTTTCCAAGAGGAAGTTTATCAGCATTATAACCTAATGGATAGGCAAGAGGATTAGTAACAGAAAATGCTACATGATTAAGCAACAGGAATATACTTGTAAAAAATGAAACCTGTGGAACGATATGGAATAAAAAATACAACCAAATTAATTCAACTCCGGTAGTTGAGCAAATGATTATTCGTACTTCCTATTTGGTAATTAACTATTTTGTTCATATTTTCTTCACAGAACTAACCCCCATAGTTGTAAGTTATAACTGTTGAATCATAGAAACCTAAGTTGCATCGATATGGGGACGCGCTAGCACACGAAGGTGGTGATACATCATTGAAGATTGCATAGTGCTGCTAAAATTATCAGATGCATCATATAGATACAAATAAGAAGCTCACTGTAAATAGATAAATATTATGATGCTCACATCAGTAGAAAAGGCAGCAACTATCAAGGGACTTACCTATTTCCATCATTTGCTGCTTCATCATGCTTATGTTGCAAATGAGGGATATGAATTGTGCAGTTCGAGTTTCAAGCTTTGTCTCTTTTATCTGATCAGCAATGGAACCTTTCTTCTGAATCTGAGTCTAAGATTTAAAGAACAAACAATTAAAAACAACAGTGGTGCAGAACTGCAGAGTAACTAATAATGAAACTTAAGTCAAATCTCACTGTTTCCTTGTCAACTTCACCATAGTCCATTTCAAGCCAAGTGTATTTCTTCACACAAAACTTGAAAGTCTTGCGATTGGACCAAGCGTTATTAGTTTTATCCTCAAACTTCCTTTCAAACTCGTATATTGCTGCGTCTCGTGTTGAAAAGGGACCATGTAGCTTTTGTTGACCTTGTACCCCTACTCTCCCCCATCTATTGTAAACCATGAAGCTTCCACCAGCGTCAGATTCTACAGTTAACAAGCACTGGTTATTTTTTTATTGAATATTACCATCATTTGTACGAGGACAAGTGCATTTTTATGTGACGTGTTCCAAAACAAATGGCACTGAAGTAGACGAAAGAGAAAGCGAAGGGTCAACAGTTCAAGAAAGTATTGACATTCTCATTCTCATGGATCAAATTCATATCACTCAACTATTGAAAGGGAGGGGGGACACTTTCATATGCAGTGGATAAAGACATTCCCAAGGAAAATAACAGGTGAGCAAGTAAGCAACAGTAACTTGCAGGACAAACCTAAAGCTTGAATGATATAAAACTTATTGTTGTTGTCTCCAACATTAGTCTGGTTCATGGTGGCATCATAGATCTCATCACCCTGCAATAAAATATGTATACCATAAAGATGAGAACACAATAGTAAAAGGTACAGATAGCTGTTCAGATTGAAGCGTATGAGTTTTAGGATTGTGAAGAGATCACCATGAGAAACTTTGTAGCTACTGTACATAGTGAATACTAAGATGATAAATGAGGGATGCCATCGTAATTTTTCATTGGTAGAATTAGGCCTGCTAAAGTGGGCATGATGTAACACATCAGGCACCATATCGATGAGAATATTCAGTTTGAATAGAAGGAAATCGAATTGTCTAAGTTTGGCATTAATGGAAGATGTGTCTTACTCTAAACTCATCCAATATGCATACTGCATAGGTAGTAGGAATTCGTGACCCATGGTTACAATTAAAGTGCACATATTCAAGGTGCGGTATAGCAAGGGAAAAATAGCCAAGAATGAACTCACGCACCACTTGCAATACATGATAGGCCACTTTTATGTGGTCAGGGATGTGCTCGTCCAGCACTGCAGCACCTTTCTTCGTGGCTGTGACCATCTTCTCCTTTTTCACCTCCTCCTCAACCTCCCCAACACCACCTGCACCAACAAAACAGTACACAACAGTGCCAAATAACAGTTCCACAGGTAAAGTTCAAACCTCACCGTCCAGTAACCAATATGAGAAATTCATAGATCAACCAACCTTTTGCAACTTTCTTCTTGTCCTGAGCATCACTATCAGCAAGTGCCGCAGAATCAGCAGGGGTTGAGAGTAACCTCTCAATAACATCCTTCTGTTCCCATTCGCCGCGAGACCCCGTGCCCTGGCCAATGCCTGCAGCTCACGGTAGCCCATGCCCTCTAGCTGTATTGCATCCAGCATCACATCTGTGACCATCTTTTCCTTTTTCAGCTCCTCCTTAACCTTCCCATCAGCAGCTGCACCAAACATACAGTGAGCAGTTAGCCGAGTAAAATTCAAATCCTACCCTCCAATAAGCAATATAAAGAAAATATATATAAACATACCTCCTGATGCTTCCTTCTTGTGCTGAACACCACCATCCACAGTTGCCACAGAAGTAGCAGGGGTGGAGACCAACCTCTGCATAACATCCTTCTTGCCCCCATTAGCATTGAGCCCTCTTGCCTTGGCCAAAGCCTGCAGCTCCCGGTAGCCCATGGTCTCTAGCTTTGCCGCATCCAAGGACACGTCATTTTCTTCCTCATTCTCATCTCCACCACGCCTTTTTCTCTTCCGTTTGTTCTCGCCGTCCACTTTGCCATCCATGACCACACCGTCTACGCCATCCGCATTACATATCTCGGCTGCAGAAGCCGCCTCCTTCTCCTCCTTACGTATGGCAGCGTCCAGCTTCCGCACCTGGTGGAGATGGCATTGCAGGAAGTAAGTCACAAGAACAGTCCCCATATCCATATGTGCCAATGTTTGTAAACATCACAGGAGCAACACAACACGTGCGGGCATATGCACAAGCACATGGTGCGCGTGTTTTGGGCAACCAAACCGTGCGCGCAACCGCGAATGCTGGAGATGGATCGCGGCTAGAGATGAAGGGAGCAGACTGAGGGGCACGTACCATACCTGCCCGGCAGCGGCTAGGCTAGTAGGCGAGACTAGGGAAAATTTTGACAAGGGGAGTACGGCTCACCAGCGCCGGCTTGGTCCCGGAGGCGTCGAGGCCGCGGCGCTGAAGCTCGGCGCGGAGCTCCTCCACCCGCAGCTTCGCCGACATCTCTCACCTCCGCCTCTTGCCCCCTCCGCCTCCTTGGGGTTCCTCCTGGAAGATTCTACAAGGGTTCGGAGGGGCGGCGGAGAGATGTCAAGTCGCGTTACGGGGAGAGCGGTTTGTGCGAGCGGGGAGAGCAAATTTTCGGTGTGGGATTCGAGTTTTGACGAAATTTTCGGTTGGTGATTTGGGGTTTTTGCCGTTCGGGTGTGGGTTTCTTCCCGGAGAAGAAGGGGTTTGGAGTCTTTCTGGAGAAGGAGGTGGAGGGCACGGAGAAATTGGAAAAGCGAAGTGGGCGAGCGGGAATTGAAATTGTTTTTTGCGATCAATCAAAAAGAACATTAAAAAAATATTTTGCAGTTTTATATGGGAATAAACTTTTGCTGTACTGAGGTGGACTCTCCTGGTGCGGGCTTGGTGATAACGTAGTGCGATGCACGTAATTTTGTTTATCACTGGAATATTTAATCACATCGGTACGAACATCGGTGCCATTAGGGATGAATATTATCCAATGCCGGGAAATAGATACGAAGCAAATATTATCGAAAGCAGATACATATCGAATACGGTGCGAGCACAGGACATAAAGTAAAGTAAGTAGATGTTTATCGGAACCAAGAGACCCTTGTCAATAAACTCCTCAACTTTCTAAGATGACATAAAATACCTCCTAGTGTTGGGTACATCTGATTGACAGTTAATATGTATTGAATGGAATATAAAGAGATGTCAAAGTATGCATAAATTATCGGCTTTGGCAACATTAAAAACACCTAGTATCATTGCTAACCCTAGTGCAACACTGAAATGGTGAACTGGGAATGATTCGAGAATAAGATGATATGCGAGTACAAAGGAACTAACATGGTAGCTTCAGGTCATTTTGTTTTTTTTAATCAGATCTTAGATCTTAGGTTGTGTCTAAAATGTTCCTCCTGAATTTCTAGGACTGCTATAATTCGGAAAGAACCGTGTAGAAAAAAGGGAAAGTTCCGTATTACCGGAAGCATTTCCGTTTCCGTGGTGGTTCCGCCGGAATAAGCCTTTCCGTTTTTGTTTCTGTATTTCATTTTGTTTCAATTTTTCCATGGAAAAGGCGGAACGTTTCCGTTCCATTTTCATCCCTAGGTGCCAGGATTTCGACAATGGGGGGTCAGGACTGCCCATAATGTCGAAAGATTTTTTTAAGCCTAGTCAAAGATTTAGATAAAAAAGAACGAAGATAATAATTTAAGCATGAGCAGTGCAGTTGGGATGCAGGGGAAAAATAATATCCACAACACCAATACCCTATGGAAAAGCTTGATCCGATCAAACGTGCGCGTTTGCCATCTCCCCCCACCCGTTACTCCTTCTTTCTATTTTTGTTTCTATTCCTCCTCGACCGTACCCATCACTCGCCGACCCTTCTACTCCACCATGAGCTCACCACACTCTACCCAGTGCCCCCTTTTCTCCGAGAAAGACGAGCTCAAGCTCAACCATGGCCATGGTGGAGCTTCTCGTGGGTTTTTTCTATGTTGCGTGCGTACGTTCAAATTGTAACATACTCGAATGAGTTTGCTGCGAAAGCATACGCGAGATGTTGCAAGGTTTCTAGACGTTTGCTACAAGTTTGTCTTTTCTAGATTTTTTATGTTGCATACATGCGTTCAAATTGCTGCAAAACATATGTTTGTTTTGTGGCATTACTATTTCTGAAATTGCGCGGAATTTTTTTGCACGGTTCGTAACATCTTCCTAGAAAAGTTGAGAAAAAATGTTGCATAACCAACTTTTTGTTGCTTTACTTTTTAAAACAATTCGTGATTTTTTTTTCATTGTTTGTAACATCTTCTGACTAAAATATTGTGATGATTTATTGCAAAAGTATTGATGTGGGTTGCGGCCCAATCTTCACGGATTGACGACGAGAGAGGTGATGGCTGCATTTTATGTACAGTTTTGCTCAAAGCTTTTATATATTTACATTGGAATTTGGGCAAACCTTTGAGTTATCTTCCACCCTTTTATGCTAGTGAGTAATCAAACTATTTTTTGATCAACTTTTCACCACTTTAGGTTTTTGTTAGGATTCTACTTGTTTCCCTTATCTTTTGTGCTTACTTGTGTGTAGGTGGAAAATGGAAAAATAATAAAGAAAGGAGGCAAGGGAATAGCACCAGATACAAGCCAGGTGCCTTGGAAAATGGTCATTTTTTCATGAACTTCAAATCAATAATGAAGACCACTAGAGTGTGGGGTCGTCCATACGAGTCCAACAAGGCAAAGATCATCAAAAAATGGAGCTTGTACAAAGAAATGGCGTCTAAAACACTGCAAGGTTCATAAAGTTTTAGCGACTCGCGGTACGGTCATGGCCGACCGTACCGACGGTCGGACCACGGATTCTAGGCGACTGAAATCACCCGAACTTCCACGATTCTTCACCGATTTTGGCCCCGTTCGAACCCTAACCTTCCCTGAGTGTTAAGGTAGGTTTGGGGTCAAGATGGACTCATCTAGAGCCCTTGGATCAAGAGGACGCCGCATATATAAGGAGGGGAAGATCTAGCTCTCTCCAAGCCCAACCACACCATAGTCGCAGGGAGGCTGCTCCACACCACCTCCATCTCCAACCGACCAAGGAAGAAGAAGAGAAGGCTCGGGACACAGCCAAGGCATCTATATCATCACCATCATCATCTACGCCACCGACATCGATCCCCCATTTGTAATCTCCCACTATGATGTCTTGTGCTTTCGTACCTGAGTAGTTTAGTTGGGGATATGGATGAACCCTAGTTTCTCTATTATGAATGAATGATCTATTTGGTAATTTGCATATTACATGTGCTAGTAATGATCTACTTGTGTTATTGTACGAAGACCGACTGACATGGGTATGCCTATCGGGTACCCTACCATGAGGGTACCTGGTGCACGTATCGACTAGGCCCAACTATCAGAGCCTACATGAAGCCCATGAAGGGAGGCCCACGAAGATGGAGTATCCTCCAAGTTTGGCGAAGCAATAGTCGGTTTAGAGTTTCCTTACTTGTAAATCGAGTCGGTTACGAACACCCGAGACCCAGCCTATTATTTAAGGACTGGGAGGGCCATCGAACCAGACACGAACCACCAGAGCCACAAACCCTAGCGAGATCGACATCTCGCCGGGATCCTTGTAACCATCATATTCACAAAGCAATAACAGACAGGCAGGACGTAGGGGTGTTACCTCCACACGAGGGCCCTGAACCTGGGTAAAATCTTTGCCCTGCTTGTCAGCCGACGATACTTCCAGCTCTACCACGTTCTCTCCCCCATATTCATAACCTAGGGACCTTAACCATGGGTCTTGATGAGTCTACCCCTCGTCAAGTGGCGCCGTCTGTGGGAAAGAATAGCGCTGGACTCGAAGTTTCGCCGGTCCCAACAGCAAACGGCAAATCGCCGATCACACCAGCAAACGGCAACTCGCCGATCTCATCTGCAAACGGCAACTCGCCGGCCATGTCAGCAAACAGCAACTCGCCGATCCAGGCGACACACGGCGACTCGCCGATCCACTCGAAAAGCGGCAGCCTGCCCGCTTCACCTGCAAAAAGCGCATCTGCTCTTCCAATGAATTTCAATCCGCACTCGCCAGAGCTTCAGGAGGCGTTTTCCGGCCTTGAATCAGGTTTGAGTTTGACTGTTGGAGCATTCAATTTTTTCGTAAACAATCTTGGCACGCAGGACTCGACAGATCCGCAACAACTGGCGCTGGGTGCACTCGAGGCTCCGTCGACTGCGCTCGCCCCGTCGTCGATTCCTGAAGCCTGCTCGCCCGCAACAACCATGTCGACCGGCGAGCTCGACAGGTTCATGATGACGGAACTCCAAGGCGAGGAGCAGAATCAGCATACAACACAAGCAACATCGACTTCAACCTACCACTCGACGAGAGTTTCGACTGCGGGATCTCCCTCGATGACTTCTACGAGCCCGCGATTCATAACGACAGCAACGTCGACTCGGAGATCTTCACCAACACCAACCTCGACTCAGAAATCCATAATGGCTTCGCCAACACCGAGATGAGCATAGGCGATGAGCACATCGACAACGAGATTCGCCTCGAAGATCTACTCGATGACACACTGGCTCTGACATGAGCCTCGACGGCGACGTCGAGTCCATGACTGGAATCGACAGCACATACACCTGTCCACGGGTCACGCCCCATCAGGTCTACGTGGCCTTCTCCGCAGAATCATCCGCAGACGCAGCCGCTCGCAGGCCTGCACAATTCCCATGCACGGTAACCATGCCGGATGGGGTCACAACCTTGACAATCACGGAGGAGATGGCAGCAAAAGCAGATAAAGTCATAAAGGAGTGCACAATGATGCCACCAAATTCCACCCCAGAGGAGATGTTGACCTTCCAGTACTTCAACTGGCAGGAGTCAATTCGACTGCAAAACTACCGAGCAACGCTCGAAGAGCGCAAAAGGCAAGCCAGCCTCTCGAGTGCCCGAAGAAGGGAGCAATCCCTCGGGTCCACACAGCAACCAACCCCACGACCTAGGTCGCGGTTGGCAAGCCTTCCAGAACATGAAAGGGTAGCAATCACCCGTAACCTGTCGTTCATGACAGAGGACGCTAACGGAATCCCAGTGCCCAAAACTGCTGCGGGTGCATTATTCTCCGTAGGTGCTTACCTCAAGGCAATGCAACCTCCGGCGAATGACCCTAACGCAGCCCTGCATCGCCAACAACTCAAATCGCTAGCTCTAGCGGCACAGGCTATACAGCCAGAAGACAAAACTCCAGCAAGGAATCGCGATCGCGACATAGTCGACTCACGACACGCAGCACATCATCGCAGTGGTCGCAGCCACCACTCGGATGAAGGAAGGAGAAGCACGCGCCGGCACAGGTCCAGCAGAAGCAGATCTCGAAGATCCTATAGCAGCGATTCATACTCTGATCGCGAACCAGAGCCATGCGGAGCATTGTGCTTCACCGACGCATCCGTGAGACGCGGATGCCCAAAGGTTCAAGTTGACAGGCGAACAACCCAAGTACAACGGTCGCCAAGAACCTTCCGGGTGGTAGAAGATTACAGACTCGCCGTGGCATGCCAGCGTGGCACGAACACCACGGCGATGCAGTACATACGACTCATGCTCGAAGGAACTGCCCGCGACTGGCTCAAGGCGCTCCCTCCATCATCATACGACTCGTGGGACGATTTCCGCAGAGACTTCATCAAAAACTTCGAGCCTCTATGTGAGCGCCCGAAGACATTCGAAGAATTAAGGGCATGCACTCAACGATCAGACGAGTCGTTGAGATCATACATACGGCGGTGGACCGAAATACGCAATTCGGTTGGCAAAGTGTCAGAAGACAGGGCCATGGATGCCTTCACACAAGGTCTCGCCAGGAAGGACTTCAAAGAGGCACTGGTCGTGAAAAGCCAACCTCCCTGGCTGACCTCATCAAAGTTGCGACTGAGTGGGCAGATGGAGAGGATTCTGTACGCAGATCCCGTGCTTCCCCACCACGCGACAACTACGAAAGCGGCAGTCGAGGCCGCAGAGATTCATACAGAGAAGATCGCAGGCGCAAACGTTCCAAACGTCCTTACGACGATAACAGACCCGAGTTCATGGCGGCTGGATACACACAACCCGGGAGGACCAAGATAGAAGCAATCGACGCTCGGATGATCGACGGGACAGTCGAGATCGCGAGCAGCGGAGCGACAGCTACAAAAGGCAAGAATGGCGCAAACGCAGCGACGCAAAACCCGAGCGGTCATTCGAGGAAAAGATGGACGACTGGTGCAGATTCCACCTCTTCAAGGGGGACGACGGAAAACTACGCTCCAATCACACCCTAAGGAACTGCAGGGAATTCGACCAAATGGCGACTGACTATGATACGACTCAAAGGTGGCCCAGCACCTGCTCAGCCCACGCCTGCACCCGCACCACAGCCGAACGCTGTGCCCGCTCTCATGGCGCCACAGCCGCCACCGCAACCACCACCACAGCCTGCTCCAGGCGCAAACCTCGCAGGTGCCATACAACCCGTACTACGGGCGGAAGATGATCAATATCCACAGCCCCACGGGCAGATGTACATGATACAAAAGGGTCGCCCCTCTAACAGGCAGCAAAAGCTAATCACTCGACAGGTGAACATGGCTGTCATGGCACCTCCTGCCGCCGAATTTCTGAAGGGATCGGAAACCATCATAAGCTTCAGTCGAGAGGATCATCCCCCAGCTGTAGTTCGACCAGGGCACGCGGCTCTGGTACTCGACGCGCAAATAGGAGGCTACGCCATGACCAAGGTCTTCATGGATGGAGGCAGCGGCATAAACATCATCTTCGCGGACACGCTCCGCAAAATGAACAGGTCAGTCGAAAACCTCCCAAAATCTTCAAATACCTTCCACGGTATCGTTCCTGGCAAAGCAATTAGCCCAGAAGGCACCATACAACTCGACGTTACGTTCGGGGACAAAAGCCACTTCAGGACAGAGTCGATTGAGTTCGAGGTCGTCGACTGGAAATCACAATACCATGCTATTCTTGGTCGCCCGACGTTTGCTCGATTCATGGCGGTGCCACACTACGCGTACCTCACGCTGAAGATGCCAGGACCAAAGGGAGTCATCACTGTCCGTGGAAACTTTCAAAGGTCCGATGCTTGCGACCGCGAGTTCAGCAAAATCTCCGAGATGTTCGGGGTGGAAGAATCACTCGCCGACTGGCGATTTCCAACGACCGCACACTCCTTCCGGAGCATAAGAAGTTGGCAGTCGACAGATCCTTCAATGCTACAAATGACACAAGGTCGCATCAGGTGCACCCGACCGATCCGTCCAAGACAGTCAACATATCTTCGAGCCTGCCTATCGCATAGGAAGGCGCGCTCGTCGAATTCCTCCGTGAGAACTGGGAAATATTTGCGTGGTGTCCAGCCGACATGCCAGGTATTCCCAGGGAATTCGCCGAGCACTCTCTCCAATTGTTTCCAGATGCAAAGCCAGTCAAGCAAACGATGCGTCGAATCTCCGGCCCAAAGCGAACCGCAGTCGAATCTGAAGTCGACCGGTTACTCGCAGCAGGATTCATTAGGGAAATCAAGAAATCACAATGGGTGGCCAACCCCGTACTCGTAGAGAAGAAGCATACAGACATCCTTCGGATGTGCGTGGACTTCACAGCGCTGAACAAGTGCTGTCCAAAGGATCACTTCCCGCTACCCGAATCGACCAGATCGTCGACTCCACCGCCGGATGCGCACGACTCTCCTTTCTGGATGCTTACTCAGGTTATCACCAGATAAGGATGAAGCAAGAAGACGAAGAAAAAACGGCGTTCATAACCCCACTCGGGGTCTACTGCTACACAACTATGCCCTTTGGGCTCAAAAACGCGGGTGCAACATACCAGCGCATGATGCAGGACTGCCTCAAAAAGCAAATGGACGCAACGTCCAGGTCTACGTGGATGACATTGTCATTACCACAAGGGAAGAACACACACTACTCGACGATTTGAGGGAGACGTTCGCAAACCTCAAACGCTTCCATATCAAGCTCAATCCTAAGAAGTGCACGTTCGGCGTTCCAGCCGGGCAGCTCTAGGGTACCTAGTCTCTGCCCGTGGAATCGAAGCAGACCCGGAGAAAATACAGGCCATCCTCACAATGCAAAGGCCTTCAAAGCTTCACGATGTGCAGAAACTAGCAGGACGAGTAGCAGCGCTCAGTCGATTCATCAGCAAACTGGGTGAAAAGGCTCTACCATTCTATCGACTGATGAAGAAGGCGGACAAGTTCGAGTGGACGCCAGAAGCTGAAGCAGCCTTCACAGATCTCAAGCGGATCCTCACAAGCCCTCCGATCCTCGTCGCACCTAAGGAACGGGAACCACTCTACCTGTATGTCTCGGCTACAAACAGGGTGGTGAGCACCGTACTGGTAGTCGAACGCATGGAGGAGGGGCACATCCAAAGCATACAACGTCCAGTCTACTACCTGAGCGAGGTTCTCTCCATATCAAAACAGCGGTACCCGCACTATCAAAAGCTGGCATACGCTGTATTCATGTCCTCAAGGAAGTTGACACACTACTTCACCGAGCACCGATCACCGTGGTAAGTAACTCAGCAATCGGTGATATCCTCACAAACCCCAATGCAACGGGTCGAGTCGCAAAATGGCTCATCGAGCTGGCTCCAAGAGACATCAAGTACGAGCACCCGAAGGCTATCAAAGCACAAGTCCTACCCGACTTCACAACCGAGTGGATAGAGGCCCAATTACCTGGAGCACCAGACGTGTCCAATTCCTGGACCATGTACTTCGATGGGTCCAAGAAACACGAAGGCGCAGGCGCAGGCGTCATCCTCATATCACCAAAAGGGGACAAGCTACGTTATGTTTTGCAGATGGGATTCAAACTACCCTCCAATAACGAGGCTGAATACGAGGCTCTGATCCATGGCATGCGGATGGCAAAAGCACTTGGGTGCACTCGATTGATGATCTACGGCGACTCCAATCTCGTGGTGCAGCAAACAATGAAGGCCTGCGACGCAATCGCGGACAACATGATCGCTTATCGCGACCTGTACAACACACTGGAGGGCAGCTTCGAGGCTGTGAGTTGAGGCACATAGGAAGGGAAAGTAACGAAGAAGCAGACATGCTAGCCAATCTTGGCTCAACTGGCGCACAAATTCCACCTGGTGTCTTCCTCGAGCGCATCGAACACAGATCTATCAAGGAGAAACGAGAGCCTCCTCCGTCGACTACGCCAGCCAAAAGCAAAGCGCCCAGCACAGAGGACCCCCCAGTCGAGGTACTCCTCATTGAGCCAACTTGGACTCAACCTTTTCTGGCTTACATACTCCGCAGCGAGCTACCAGATGACATAACCGAGTCCCGACGCGTGACTCGAAGATCAAAAGCATACACCGTTATCAACGGCGAGTTATACAAGCGCAGCATATCAGGTATGTTCCAAAGATGCATCGCATTCGAAGATGGCCAAGCCATACTTCGAGATATTCATGCAGGTACCTGTGGGCATCACGCCAGCAGTCGATCACTCGTAGCCAAAGCCTTTCGCGCAGGGTTTTACTGGCCTACAGCACTCAAAGACGCGGAGGACATAGTCAAAAGGTGCGTCGGCTGCCAGAAATTCGCAACAAGCCGCACGCACCCGCATCGGCGTTGAAGACCATACCGCTGGCCTGGCCTTTCGCCCAATGGGGGCTCGATATGGTTGGGCCACTCAAAAAATCATCGCATGGCGGGCATACTCACCTACTGGTGGCAGTCGACAAGTTCACAAAGTGGATCGAGGCGGTCCCCATCACAAATTCGACTGCTACTACGGCAGTCAACTTCATAAAGAGCATCATCTACCGCTTCGGTGTCCCAAACAGTATCATCACTGATAACGGCACAAACTTCACGGCTGAGGAGTTCAAAACCTTCTGCAAAGAGCAGGACATTACGCTCAACTACGCATCCGTGGCGCATCCACAATCCAATGGCCAAGTCGAAAAGGCCAATGGACTTGTGACGAGTGGGATCAAGAAGCGCCTCCTGGTGCCACTCAAAAGAGCTGCGGGTGCTTGGGTCGAAGAACTACCATCTGTGCTATGGAGCCTACGCACAACTCCCAACACTTCTACGCAGTTCACCCCATTCTTCATGGTCTATGGTGCAGAGGCAATTCTGCCATCAGACGTAAGGTTCAATGCGCCACGAGTTGAAGCATACAATGAAGAAGACGCGGAAGAAGCACTCGAAGACGCAGTCGACTTGCTCGATGAGGCGCGCGACACGGCCTTGGCCCGCACAGCTGTTTACCAGCAGGACCTTCGCAACTACCACAGCCGTCGACTGCGCACCAGGTCCTTCGTCGTTGGCGACCTGGTTCTTCGACTGAAGCAAAAGAAGGTGCACAAGCTCGCTTCCCCATGGGAGGGTCCCTTCATCATCACGGAGGTCCTTGGTGGAGGCGCATATCGACTGAAGCACGCGAAGACAGGCGAACTCTCTCATAATCCTTGGAACGTTGCGCATCTGCGCCGTTTCTACGCATAAAGTGCTCACAGTCATACAATGTAATAGGCTATATGTCGGATGGCTGCAGGTTTCAGACGCGCTCTTTTCCTTACCAGGGTACCTAAGGGGACTGGAAGGTTTTTAATGAGGCGGCCTGCAGCCTAACATTCAAAAGAGGAATAAAATCAATGTTCCTTCGACTTCTTTGTGGCTACTACCCGCATAATTCATACCTTAACCGCACCCGAAACCCTCGGGGGCTGTGTTATCGATCAAATGAGCTCTCGCTCTTGCAGAAACACAATGCCTTAGCCGCACCCGAATGCTCGGGGGCTGCGTAACAAGGATCCAAACAAAGAACACAAAAACTCTGCAGCCGCACTCGAATACTCGGGGGCTGCACAGTCATTGGTTCACAACCAACACATATTTCACAAACCCCGCTCGACTGACTCGGGGGCTCGACAAAAAATCAAAGTATACAAACTATACAATATACAAAGAGTCAAAAATTACACTCGGGGGCTGCCCCCTATACAAAAATTGCACTCGCAAACTATTCTAATCCTCAGGCTCGTCCTTTACGGGCAGCTCGGGACCGCAAAGCTGTTCGCGAGTGCACTCGATTAGTGTCTCCGCAGCTTGGATCGTGTCATCCAGGTCTTTTTGTTCGAGAACCTCTCCGGCTGCAGGTGTCCGCAACACCAACCTTGGTTTTCGACTACGCATATACGCCATTGCAGCGTTGGCTCCAATCACAAGTCTTGAGACAGCAACTCTCGAATGGGATTTGTTTGGCGGAAGATGTTCAACACAGCACGAATCCCTTGTGGTTGTGGCCCCGAAGGAAAAAGAGTCTCGTTCAGGCGAATAAACGCTGCCCGGCATAACTCCAGCAGTTCAGCACTTCGCCAGACGCGATCCTTCAGGGTGGCGAGTATGCGGGCATGGTACCTATCAAGCCAAAAGTGTTGACGCCCAGTCGTAGGGTCGTCAACCACGCTATCCAGACGCCCTTCCACGCGAATCTTTTCAGCCTGGAAGTTGTCGACAAAGCCTACAAACACGGGCGCACCAGTCAGATCAAAAGGACAAAAGCTACGCAAAAAGCTTGTAAACAGAGCAAGACTCGAACTTACACTCGAGTTGCCTGTTCACAAGCTCCATCTCCCCGAGCACATATTCCTCGCGTTGGGTGGCCAACGCGGGTCTGGCCCTCAATCGACTCAGCTCAGCCTGGGCGTCCTTCAGATCTTGCTCCATTCTCACAAATTTAGCCTTCATATACTCCATCACCTTGGCATCATTTGCCACCTGACCCTGGGATCGGGTGGTGATTGGAGCCTGCGAGGAACTAGTCGCAGTAGCAGGTTCTCGTGACTGTTCAAAGAGCATAATCACAAACACAAAGTTTGTGTCAGAAGCTAAAACATGTGTAAGCATACAACTCTTCGAGTGAAAGACATTAGCAAAAGACAGTTTGCATAAACAAGGTAGCACAAACAAAGCGCAGACTCGCGCAGTTCAGAAGGTATCATTACAAGGCATAAAAAAGCAAAAGGGTACAGCTACCCTAAACCTAAGATTTCGATTTCCTAAGCAGACGATTGGCAGTCTCGAGTGCCCGGCGCTCCATGGTGTTCATAAAAACTTCGGCCAGTCGCGCGCGGCTCCGCTCACCCCCTTCAGAAATGGGCTTCCCATCTGGCTTCTGAGGGAACGCAGACAGTGCTGCCTCATAGTCGCAATCTATCCCATGTCCCATAAGAAGCTTGATGGTGGACTCGGATCCGCGTACCGTGTTGGCGCGAGCGAAACCCGCCATGGTGGACGTCCCGGGGCCAAACACGTTGGCGAAGTCATCCACCGTCGACGGCACCACGCCAGTCGGGAACACCACTTGGTATACAGCGCCAAGTGTGCTCGTCGATTTGGCGAGTGCTTCTTTCGCCTGGTTGCATAGAGCGCCTAAGCCGCCCACAGCCTGTTCCAGCGAAAGATCGTCACTCGCCACGTCCGCAGAGGCCGGTGCGCCAACAGCTTCTGCACAATTCAAAACAGGCATAAGTCATTTTACGACACTCGACAAGTTATATCGTCATATCAAAAGGAGAAAAGATTACTCACCTCCCATGACCTGCGCGAGTGCCGCGAGCTGGTCAGCATATTCTCGCTCGCGTGCAGCGGCTGAGTTGGTGGCGGCAGCCAGCTCTTTCTTCGACTCTTCGCGCTGCGCGGCGAGTGCGTCTTCCAGCTCCTTCTTCTCGCCTGGCCCAGCAAAATCACGTGCATTCAATACTCGACAAAATCAAGCATTGCAAAAAGAAGTTGGCAAAACAAAAGCAAAAAGGAGAACTCACGACTGAGCCGCTCGAGCTCGGCGCGCATGGTGTCCCTCTCCTGCTCCACCTGGACATAAGCCTTGGCAGAATCTGCCAAGGTGTGGTAGAAGGGCTGCGAGCACACGATTCAGCAAAAATCAAAACTCTCACAGACCTACAACTAAACGGGTCAAGCAAAAAGTACTCACGTGGTTCATCCACGGCTCAGGAGCCGCGACTGATGTCCCGACATCTGGAGTTGCCGCCTTGGCTGTCTCAACGACAGCGTCAGTGGCCATTGGCTGGGCAGCCTCGTTTCCAGTCGGTGCAGACTTCGAGTGCTCCAGGGTTGGAACATTCTCGACTGGAGGAGTCCCAGGCTGATTGTTTTCAGCACTGTGGGCAACACAACAAAGCAAAAGGACGGTCAGCACAAATATGTGACAGCACAAAATTCTCATATCATACTCAAAAACACACATACCTGTGCTCCTCATCTTCCTCATCTTCGGAGTCGCCAAAAATTGGTCCCCAAAGGCTGGGGTACCACTCGACTGAAGCGGAAGAGTCGAGCTTGTTGAGCACGCACGCAAAGGAGCGGCTTGGAAAACAGGTGGTGAACCTGATTCCTCGTCATCCTCCAAGCCCTGCTCCTTCGCGGGTGAACTTGCAGCAGAAGGCGCCTTCTTGGCCAGTCGACGCCGCTTCGGTGCGCGGTATCGACTTCTTGGTCAGAGGGGCCTTGTCTTCAGATTGGACTTCTTCTGCTGCTTCTTCCTCGACATCCTCCACATGTGAAGTGGTGGCAGAAGGGATGGGCGACTGATCCCCTTTCGGGTCCACCACCTGTGCCTGTGTTTCTTCAGTCTCGCCATTTTCAGGCAGAGGAGGAAGGGAGGCAGCAGTCGAGTGACCCTGCATAGCATACATCACAAATTGCAAAGTCAGAATCAAAAATCGCATATCGCAGAACATGCGAGTGGCAAACTCTTCATTGCAAGCAGGCTATAACACATACATACCTCAAGCAAAGGGTTCTCCAACCCATATGGTGCAACAGGGCAGTCGACGTTGCAAGTGTCGCCTGTCGTCAAGTTGGTGATGTGCCGCACATGCGTCAGCAGCTCACTCCTTGAAAGCTCCTCTGGGTTCATTCGGGTGATGTCACCCGCGCCTTCATACTCCCACATGGGGTGCGCTCGGGCACGGATGGGCCACACCCGCCTCTTCACAAAGGTGGCGATCAAATGATGCCTGTGACCTTGTCCAGCAGTCCTCGATTCGAGCCAGCAAAGGGCTTGCTCCTCCATTTCTTCGGCTGAGAGCTGGTGATCCCACGCCTTGGTCCTGACGTAAGCAGCAGTCGAGAAGGGGCGACTCCTCTTGCTCGACACTCGCATAAAACCACCCTTCCTCCAGCCTTGCGCGGAGTCGACGGTCTTCAGGCGGAAATAGCGGGTGTCGCTGCGCACCTGGATGCCGCAGCCGCCCACGGGGTAGGTGCGACCACCTCCTCTGTTGGGTCGCACCATGAATATGGTCTTCCATAGCGCCCAGCTGGGTGCGACGCCAAGGAAGCACTCGCACAGCGTGATAAAGCACGCAATATGCATAATACCGTTCGGGGTGAGATCGTGGATCTGCACCCCGTAGGCAAAAGAGGCCACGAACAAAGTCGTGGAGGGGAAGCGAGAAGCCCCTGGAACAAACTCCGCAAAACAAACGCGCTCGTTGGCGCGTGGTTCGGGGATACCTCCTTGGGCGAGGGAGCGCGGACGGCGAGTTGCTCCGCGGGAGGCAGATATCCCTGCTCGCGGAGCTTGAGCAATGGGCGTCCTTGATGGTGGACTTCGCCCAGTCCCCGCTGCCCTTCTTCAGCGCGGCGGATGCAGATGTACCCGCCACGGCCTTCTTGCCCTTGGTCGCATCGGTCGCGGCGGCGGCGGCAGCACCACGCTTCGCACCTCCACCTTTCGCCATTGCTACAGTGGAGGAGGTGTGGGGCAAAGAACTTGGGCGCAGAGCAATGGAGGGGCAGCGCGAGGAAGGAGACGAGGGGCGGCGCAGGGGGCAAATGGCAAGTAAAAAACTCTGCCAGCGCCGTCCCCCCTATTTACCACAGAGCGCAAAAACGATCGTAGCCGTTAAAACAAATCCATACGCTCCGCGCGAAATCTGGCCATACACGTGGCGGCCACGGAGAGCAACCGTCGCCGGCCACTCCGCCCACTACGCACGAGAATCCAGGAAGCCATCATCACGCCCCGTGAAAATCGCGCCAGAACGGTCAAATCAAGTCCACGCGGCGTCATCCCTGGTCAGCTCTGCAAAACGGGCCCACAAAACAGGGTCACGTCTTATCAAAGCCTCTCCAAGCACGCCACCGCTTGTCAGAGATAGCAGTCGCAAAATGCGTCATTGCTGACGTTGTTCTCTTTTCACAACTGGCATAAAAGTCACTCGATGATATCTTCGGGTGGTCTCTCGCATAAGTCTCGGTTGGTTTTTTAGCAAAAGTCATAGAGGCCAGTCGAAATTCTTTCGACTGCAGCATCATACTCCCATCGGGAGCGTATCAAAAAATTTCTTTGACTAAAATGTGCAGGGTAAAAGATTTTGAGATTATCCTCCATTGCAAGCAATAAAGCACAATCTCGGGGGCTACTCCCATCGGGAGCGCTGTCGCGCACCCGATAGAATAATGGCAAAATATCAGTCGACAAATCATTCGACTAGTTCATAAGCAAAATCATACTCAAAATATTCCCGAGTTGATCCGACGATCCTTGGATGCTGCATGCATAGTGCAAAGGTAAGACCCGCCGATCAGTCGAGCTGGGCTAAGGACCGCTCCAGCAGCGTTATCCTTAAATGTTCCGTGTCAGCAGACATGATGAATTATCCCCGACGGACGCGTTGGGTTGATTCAAAATTATACTGCAGTTCGATTCCGTAAGACCTCAACGGCTGTTTCGAGTCTGTCCAGTTTGTTCCAGATTCGAGTCCGGGGACTCGAGTTTGATTGAAAGCTAGTATGGTTTTGCCACAAATGGTAGTTAACTGGCCCCGATCCGTCGTGTGTGCCGGGCCTGCTAAGCTAATATCCCTTGACTATCATAAGCAAAAATTCATAGTCGATGAAACACTCGACATAGCCAACATGTGCTATTTCATAAGAATTCTAAATAGATGTAAAAATATAACGTGCATGATGTATGAGTCCATGCCCGACTCTTCGAATCAGACAAGTACTCGGGGGCTACTGACATGGGTATGCCTATCGGGTACCCTACCATGAGGGTACCTGGTGCACGTATCGACTAGGCCCAACTATCAGAGCCTACATGAAGCCCATGAAGGGAGGCCCACGAAGATGGAGTATCCTCCAAGTTTGGCGAAGCAATAGTCGGTTTAGAGTTTCCTTACTTGTAAATCGAGTCGGTTACGAACACCCGAGACCCAGCCTATTATTTAAGGACTGGGAGGGCCATCGAACCAGACAACGAACCACCAGAGCCACAAACCCTAGCGAGATCGACATCTCGCCGGGATCCTTGTAACCATCATATTCACAAATCAATAACAGACAGGCAGGACGTAGGGGTGTTACCTCCACACGAGGGCCCTGAACCTGGGTAAAATCTTTGCCCTGCTTGTCAGCCGACGATACTTCCAGCTCTACCACGTTCTCTCCCCCATATCATAACCTAGGGACCTTAACCATGGGTCTTGATGAGTCTACCCCTCGTCACCGGCTGTACGATATTTGCATGTGGGACTCAAGTAGGTTGTTTGTGTCAGTTCAAGGATTGGATGGTCATCGTACCCCATACACCAAACGGAGGAGTGTTGACGCACATCCTACCGTGTTGGACTTCCTGTTCTTGGGTTGGCATGGGAATAACGGAGAGCCAAATAATTTCTCCCACAGTCCGGGTTCTGCCCCTTAATTGGTAGCGGCTCGGTCCCACTTGGTTTTTTACCGAGGCTAGCAGTGGTTGTGTGGGACGTGTTGCCTGATAGGCTCAGGATGCGTCTTTATACAGGACTCCGCCCCTACACATTTAAAATATCTAAGAACAAATATGTATTCATCATTGGTATGAGTACTAGTGGTAAGTTCGGACTCCCCGTCTACGTCTTCTGTTCTTTCTCTTTCACACTCACACTTTCACCGCCACTTTCACTTGGAGTTTAGTACTAACATTTTGCAGAATAAACTATTTCCAGACATTGTTTGGGTGTGAAACACAATTGTGCTGGTGACACAGTTTGTGGAGATTGTGAGAGCCTTTGTTGTAGCTCTCTTGGGACGATATAAATCGGTGTGTGTACTTCCATGAAATTGTGCGATAACAAAACTGTGCACTTGCAGGTATCAAGAGGCGATGAATATGAAGAACACAAAGGGGAACACGGGGGAAATCGTGGAGGAAACGCAAAAAAAAGTGGAGATAAATGGAAAACCTGCAAGAGAAGATCACCCGACAACTGACCCCAAGGAGTAGCCTCTGGATCTCAAATCCCAAGCCAACATACCTTTTATGAAACCATTATTCCGTTTCACCGATTCAATAGAATCCTTTAAGCAAAGATTGACAAGCACTATTAGAATCTCATAGAGAAAGGGTAGCTACAAAGAGTAACAATACCTTTGAATTATGAGCTAGCCTTCATTCCAGTTTTAGTCTCCTGAACGACCAGGGTCCGAGACACACCTATCTTGGAGTCCTATTCGTCGGAATTTTAAGATAGCCTCTATGAACCCAATTGTCTCTCCATATACAAACTTTTGTGCCCAAGTTGATAGCCCATGTTGCTCTTCTGGTAGGAGCTTCATGCCATGTTCAATCCATTGCCAGACCTATTGAAGCATTTTGAATGAATCAGGTGTCAATTGGTTCTCCATTCGGGAGTGACGCGTCTTGAGTAGATGGGGATATACGGGGAGTCTACGAGACGCCAACCCTGTAGTGTAAATAAGGCTTAATAGAAAATTTTAAGATCCTTGAACCTATTACTAAAAAGCTTTTGGAGTAACATGTCACAAGGATCATGCTTCTCACGGATCAGAAAGTTTTGTTTGAGAAAAATGTTGCTTTGCTCAGTATTGATGAAACTGAAAAGTTTTGGCCACCCGGTGTTATCAACAATATTCTGTATTTGTACTTGTCAGTTTGTGGATGTGAGTTTGTGACTATGAGTGTTGGTCTAAACTTTGTGAACCTGTGACCTATGAACTGTGTGATGTGCATAAACTGTTACATGTTGAATTTGTATTCCTAAATGTTGATCAATGTAGGATATGTGATATTCTTGGTTCTGATGAATTATTATGTTGTTGCCAGTTCATACGAATATATGAATTAATGTCCAAATTACAGCTGAAATGCTGCCAATTTTTTTACTGATTCCTGTCCAGATTTTGTGCTAAGAGCTGCAAGCATACTGTTCGGTCATGACCGAGTAAAAAGACCAAATTATCAGGTACCCGAATTTTTCGGGTTGTAGACATTTCGGTCTTCAATTTTGGATGACTGAATTTCAAATAGACAGAAACAAAAGAACCGAATTTTCAATCGTGACATAATGCCCACCCCTACGGCCGTAACTACAACCTACATGACCGGGTTGCTGTGTCAACTTAACCGTGGCTAGCTTTTTTTTTTGTCTTGGAAACAGGCTATGGCTAGTCCAGCGAGCGAGAAAGAACATATGCTAAAGAGCAAAACACAAAATGCAACAAGCCAAGTATTGCCATGCGAATAGAATGCCTGCACAACTCGAGAAAACACGTTTCCTCCTTGGGTTTGTCTTCTTTACCATCCTGCACAATGTCACATTACTAATTACCATGCAACCCGTCTGCATATAACGGCATTATGTTCTTTTACAACCAACAGAACAGGGTCCTCAACTCTGCATCAACTCAACTTCACCAAACTGCTGGGCTACATGCGGGGGCTATGCATCTGTCGGTAAGGTGAGTCGTCTGGAGATCTATTGTCTACTGGCGGTGGCGGTGGCGGTGGGGGTGGCTGTGGCTGGGAGCTTCCGATGCCAATCCATTGCCCAAATAGCCTCCTTGAGGCAGCTGCAGGTTCCGGTGTGCCGTGGGGTTGTTGTGAAGAGCCCCACCAGCTTGCATCAGAACCTACAGGAATCAGCGGATAAGGAGCGAAACGATCCCTCTCCCACGCATACAACTGGTTTCCTCCTGAATCCTCCGGCTCCACTGAAGCAGGGCATGACGGGATCGGTGGGAATAGGAAAAGGCGGTGCTATCCACGAGAGGGGGCACGCCAGGTCCAGCAGCTCCCAATGGGCGCATACCTCCTGATAGCTGCGACCCAGCGTATAGGCTGGAAGAACTCTGCTGGTATTGTTCACTAATGTTACCATGTGCTCTCATGAACTGTGGAGCCAACGGAGGAACATTTGGGATTCTAGATCTTGACCCAGATCTGCAATACCAAGTAAAAATTGTCACCGTTAAACATACCAATAACCACGTAATAGTCGTGCTCAGCTACTTCGCCACACAGGCAACAGGTTAATGCAAAACCGACATGAAAAAGATGATAAAGCAAGGGATACTGCATTATATAATCCACCTGAACTACTCAGACATATGATCCATCCAAACAGACTCCTGAAAGAAAATCACATCATTCTTCTAGGTTGCGAGCAATCTGTACTTTTATTTTTCTATTGTCTAGTATAGATTCACTAACAGAATTGACGTTCTTCAAATGGTCGATAACCAAGAAACTTTTTTTTTAGCTAGGATGTCACAAATGATCAAAGGTAATGTGGAACTCTATGCATGTTATTTTCAATGAAGGAAATATTACAGGTTCACATGTTATATAGCTTAAAGTATATTTCACAAATTCATAATTTTTGAAAACTTTGAAGTGCCTCTCCGATATCGTGTGCCCACATGGTTTTTGAGTCGCGGCTCATGAGTCGCGGCTCATGCCCACGACTCGCTGATAAATCGCCATTAGTCGCTGATATATCGCCCAAGTCGCCTGATAAGTCGCGAGTCGCCCCCATTTTGAGAAAACGACTCGGCGATATATCAGCGATATATCGCCGACTCAAAAACCATGTGTGCCCACAGACATGTTCACATGCGACTTTCGGAAGGAAGTGCAGTTAACTCACGCCATGGAAGGAATGAAACAGCACTTACCCATTTCCATAAACTGAGGGGAGAGACCCTCGCTGTCGGCTATCACCATCAAGTCCCCCAATTCTCATTGCTCCTACAGGAACTCCTGGCTGCTCTGCTAAACCATTATTATTGCTGTTGGGCTGAGAATAAGATAGCGGCATGTGAGCCCAGTGGTTATGCTGGAAATCAATGGGATGTACTGTCTGCATTGGCCGGACATCTGCTAGCCCAGCTAAGGAGTTCCACTGATCATGATATGTGGCACCTTCCACTGTTCTCTCGGTAACATGGGGGTTCGATGTCAACGAAGGTGACGGAAGAGGCTGAAAGTAAGCGACGTATGGGCCTGGATGAGTCGCACCAGGTGCTGACACGGGCAAGTTCTCAGAGGTAAAATTTTGTCCCATGAAATCATGAACTGCATTGGCAATATTCAAACACATTCAATCTTTGACATATCTAATGAAGTCTAGCGATTGTCTCATATTTAATTACAAACTTACAAGTAACAGCTGGTGATGACTCCACATCACTGCTACAATAAGAAAAATTACATGAGTAAACAACAAAGTAACCAATGAAGCAATTCAATCAACGGAGACCTTCAAATATTAGGTGGTGAAGGATTAAGAGTCTTTCGACTAGTCAAGATTAGTTGCTCGACTAGTCTATGAGTCGGTGAAACTTGTGTTCCAACCAAAAACCTTGACTAGTTGCGACTAGTCAACTAGAATAGCATGCACTGCCAATACCAATGGTTCCACTTGATTTAACCACGGCTCAAGGACTACGAGTCCATGAGTCGGTACCCTAGCGACTCGGCTGAACTCATCGACTCGCAATCCTTCGGCCGTGGTTAAATCAAGAGGAACCATTGGTATTGCAGTGCATGGTGTGGTGGCACCATGGATTCTGGAACTGATGGAATGCATGGAAGTTTCTGTATTTAAGACTAGTGAGTTCCAAGTAGCAGAAAGACTGCTCAATTACATTATTATGAATATACGTGCACAACATTAATATCAAGTGGGCATTAATTTGGAGATTTGAGCACAACAACCAGTAGAAATTTAAGGGGGAGAGCATACTCAAATAAAGATGGAAGTTGCGCCAAGCGGCCAACAGGACACCATTGGAAGCGAAATGGCTGCATAAACAGTCCAAATGTATCAATTTTTAGTAAGAACAGAGCATCGACTAAGAAAATAGCGTGACACAAAATTACAGGAAATTAACAATGCAATGTAAGATAGCTTTCATCGTAGTTACCGATATTTGTTATAGTGCCTGACACTGATGGTAAACTTTTTACAAAATTGTTTCTGCTAGTTAAGTTTCCAGTCACAAAAAATGAAGAAATACCACATACAAGTACTACTTTTATCTCCGAATGAAGAACTGAGCTACTGAAGTAGCCAGTCATGGTCAAGCATAATTTTACAATCCAGCATGCAGGACACCACACACTGAAAGATACAAATGACAACGGAAAACTTAACGAATGAGGCGATAGAGCTGAAAAAGAAGAAAATGGACTGGTGCATCATAAGGTAATAGCAAGATCCACAACTTAGAAAGTTGAACTGCCTTACCAGAAACATACCCCTTGCCGCTTCTGAATAACCAACATCAGGAAAGTCTTCATCATGTTCGTCAATGTTTGGATCTTGCGATAGATGGGAACCATTTGCATAGGACCAATTCCCTTTCTCAATTTTGCGACAATTCGGACATTGCATAACTCCCTTGGCATTAAATGCTGATCCAATGCAGTCTGGTGATGAAATGGATATCCATCGTATCAATAAAATATCATACATGCACAATGTCACTCAATAAAGCATGTTCAACTATAACAGCATAATGAACTCAGTAGGATACTGTCATGTAGAGGTATAGCCTATACGCGTCGGCCTAGGTTGCCGACTGAGTTGAGTCGATCCGACCAGGGTGGTGCCTGATGGATCAGATTCCTAGAATATTAAGCAAGGAACTATCGGTCGTGATACTGAAAGTGTTAATCGTATTCATTTCAGAGTTTTCCTCTCATGAGCAGCGCCCCCTGGCATGGAATAGCCTCGAGGAGTCAATGTGCCAAATATTTCAGGTTACGATCAGAAATGACGGATTTTTGTAAATGCATAAAACTAATGTGGTAATGACAGTATAAGCAGGACGAACTACTAGCACAACGGCAGGTGCACATAACAAAATTATCCCAAAGAAATTTATAAGAAAAGGATACCAGAAGAACTCAAGGTTACGACAGCAATCATATATAAGCCATATTTAAAAATAAGCGTACTATTCGATGTTGCCACCACACTAAGACTGGTAAGCTATTGAATCCAAGGCATGCGAATAAACTGGCCTCACCAGGTTTCCAAAATGACCTGGAGTGACATACAATATTCATCTTTTGATAGCATGATAGGACAATGCAAAAAAAACAAGCGTCTTTATTAATAAACCACACCTTCCTACAAATCACTGTTCAAAAAATCTTGTGACTCAACGATTAATAGGCGAGTTAATTCTCGTTGGGTCACCGAGTAGCCGATTAACTGATTAACCGCCGGACCAACTGGCCAATTCACCTATCAATCTCTACTCGCCAGCCGACCGAGCAGTTACCGATTAAGGATTAACGACCTCAACATTGCTACAAACTTGCAAGTCTTGCAACACAAGAACAGCCAATCCAAATCCTCTAACGCACACACGAATCCACTACATCTTCAGACTTAGCCCATCTAAAAGAAACACACAGTACAACAGAACAAGTTGATGCTAAATCCCATCAAATTGCTCTTCTTCTGCTGAACACTGATGACATATCATTGTTCATTCTTTAATATCTTATAGCCCCCAAATATGAAAAAATTCAACAAGTTTGGAGACCAGTTCTTAATGTAACCGCCAATCCTCTACTAGTTTTCACAAAAACACAAATTCATCCTCAAGAAAAAAAGAATGCATCTTAAGAAGCAGGTACATTCTAATTCCCACAGAATATTGCTAGCACACTGGCACATTCATAGCTCTCTAATGTCTACATTCACACTAAACCTTGTACATAGTAAATGAACATCAGATCCTATGATAATCCCAACAGTAGATACAAGCATACATCTATAAGACTTGCATGGTATCACCATAGTACACTTATGTTCATAGTTACCAAACTCTAGTGTGAATATAATTCCACAAACTCCCCAAAGATAACTCCACCAAAAACCCAAAAGAAAACAGAGACCCTGCACAATTCTGAATCCCAACATTAGAGTCAGAAACTCGACCCTAAACTATAACAAGCTTTTCACAAGCCAGCCAAAGCTAACGACACCGCCGACTGACAACTTGTGCGTTTTCTTGCAAAATAGCCTCCAACTCAATTCCAGCAGCGGAGGATGCAGTATTTCTCATTATGTTCTGTTTTTTAGAGGCCGAGGAAAAAATATAATTCCACATGGATTGACAAAACATGAACCAAACACATTGAATCATTGTCCCGGATTCACAATAAAATCCCCACCTCTTCGAAATTACAATGTAAATACACGATGTATCCGATGTCCATGTATATTCGGTAGATGCTCACAAGTCTGGCGCGAAAATCAAACTCCTGATCCATGAAAGATTTACCATTATTCCGTAAATATGGCTACATTTAACACGAGCATACCAAGATCATGTGCCCAAACCTAACCCATTTCCAAATTTCTACTTGCGCAATGACAGTCCCCCACTAATAGAAAACTAAATTGCCCGTTCGAGGGATTCAAGAATCAAGAACACAACCTTCATCCACTAAATCCTACTACTTCCCTATGATGCAGAAAACCATTGGAACGAGCGGGAGATTTCTAGAACACTCACCGAGGTGGAACTCGTGGCCGCACTGGAGCCTCGCAGTGGACCTTTCCTCGCCGCCGGCGACCACCGCGTCGAGGCAGATCGAGCACGACACCACGGCCGCGGGCCTCTGCCCCTTCTCGGCGGCACCATCGCCACCCTCCCCCTCCTCGACCACTCCAGACCCTTCTGCACCGACTGCCGTTTCCTCCTCTTCCTCGGCGCCCATCCCGGCGCTTGCCGCGTTCCCCACAACTGCTCCGCCGGATCCCACCCCCAAGGAGATACCAAAACGGTCGCCGCGGCAACGTCAGCGTGGTTAAGACAGCAGAGTAGATCGCACGCCGGAAGCTCCGATCTCGCGCGTGCTCGTGGGTCACGCCTCGTTACCACCAACGGGCGAGGAAGGAGCTCCTTGTGCTGTGTCTCGCTATCTGTTTCGCCGTTCGCGTCCACCGGAAATAAGAGGGGCAACAGGGAAAACAGTGGGGAATAATTGGAGTTCCAATTTCCTACAGATAACCTTGGAAATTTAATATTTCCAGCAAGAGGTGCCCCGCGATTCTCTTTTTGTTTTCATGATGGGAAAATGGAAAAAAAAAATCCAAACGACTGACGTTAAAATACAGTATAAATTTCGAATCACCGTGTAGTTGGTTCATTGGAACATTTATTTGAAATCAAGGGCTCCTTTGTAAAACAAAATTCATTAGAGCCTGAATCCTTCAAACACCAATCAAGGATGGCAACAACCAACAAGAGTACATGGTTGTGAACCGACCCATTTATATATGAGTTAATTTGTCACACATTGTTAGTATCATCAGTATGTCGTTGTCGTAATTTGCTTGAACATTTCATGAACAATGCGATCTTACATCTGCAAAAGAGGAAAAATGTTAGCACAATCAAATCAAGCAAGAGCACAAATATTGACAATACCCTGAACTCACGCAATCATCAATTGTGCAACCATTTGGAGGTGCATTTCTCACTTGATCCAAACAACCACTCCAACGGCAACAAGTTTATTTGATGCCATCATACCATCCTTGGAGTGATCTCAATTAATGAACGGACGGATGGGGTTGGCATGAGGTCATTGACACTTTTCCTCAATGCGTTTCCAATATTTTTGCCAGTTTGATCACTGTCGGCAACTGCATCAAGTGACAAACTCTCCCATGTTATAAGCAATCAAAATTCTTCCATATTGTATAATTGGCATTTTGTTTTCCAAATCTCCTACTCGGTTGGTTAGCATTGAACATGTCTGCCCTAATCTCATCCACATCATTGTCGCCAACCGCCTCGGTTTCGGCTTCAACCTCCGCTGCCATGCCGGTATCAAATGCATCAAATGGAGCGTCACCTCGTTCTCCTCCAGCATGTCCACATATGATGTGTGAACTATTGGGCTGCGTGCATGGAAAACAAAAAAAAATCGCCACTACTACGCAACAGTCAAGATCTACTATGAAGATACAAGTAACAAGACATGCATATTTGATCTAACTGTAAATCGTTACCGACACCGTTGAAGCGGAAGAGATGTCGATGACGACGTTGATGAAGCTTGTGGAAGAACTCCCTCGACTAAGCCTTGCCGAGAGAATATCGTAGACTCCTCCGTCCCGCCTTGATTCAACAGAGTGAGGGTCTACTGTCATCGTAGACAGCACACCCCTCCGAGTTTCGCACGCATACATCGGAACTAGTTCAGCAGGGCTTCGCCGTCCATGCTTGAAGCACTCACTGCTAGTGTATATGAAGGTGGAAATCTCAACACATGAGAAGGATGGAGAGAGAGATTAGATATTTAGATCTAGATCTAATCGAAAGGATCCCTCTAAATATTTAGAGGTTCCCTCTAATCCAACTAGAAAAGATCTAAACTTGTGTGTATCAACCCATGGCGTTGGGGGTGTTTATATAGGTGGCCAAAGGGGAGGGGTGCTTGGAGGAGGGGCAAGCCCCTCCCCTTGGTGCGCCGGCCCTAGGAGGAGGAGGAGTCCTCCTCCAACTCGGCCTCCCCAAGGAGGGAAAGGGAGGGAGGATTCCCTCCCCTTTCCCAACTCGGATTGGGAGGTGGAGTAGGACTCCTCCTCGCAAACCGCCTCCACCTATTGGGCTGGGCCCACTAGGATTTCGGCCAAGGGGGAAAGTTCCCCCCCCCCCATACGGTTTGGCCCGCCCCCCCACTTGGGGGTGCGGCTGCCTTGTGGTCCCCATGGGCCCACTTGGAAGCCCCCTTTTGATGGGCTCCAAATAAAATTTTGTATTTATATTTTTATGAATTATCTAATTAATAAAAAATATTAATATAATATTTATTTATTTTGTTTAATTAATTCCTAATTGAATATTTCCTTTTACATAATATTCCCGGAATTAATTACTTATCGTATAAAACACTTTTACATGATCCGGGACACCTAGTGTCCGCTAAACAAAATACTCCGGATAAATATCCTTCACCATATAAACCCTCGGAATAAATCCGACTAGTGATAGAAACTATTTCTATCACTCCGAGACACCTAGTGTCTGCATAATCCAATCTCTCTGATAAAGATATTATCTACCACACAGAAACCATTCCGGTGATACTCTCTCGGTATCCAGACCAACCATATACACAACAAACTATAACTGACTTAAGCGTGTTACCCTACAGGTTTGATAACGTGTAGCTATAATTAGATGTTTCCATCTAATCACCGGCCAGGGTCAGGTACATGGGCTACCTGAATAACTGCTATAGTTATGCGAATGACACTTTGTTGAGCCTGTTGATTATTGATTCGTCATTCCCATTACTCACGATACTGACTACCCGAGATAAAGAATCAGTGATATTGTCGTGAATCAATCCCTGATTCACTATATCTTTGTCTATCTCGTTATCGGTAAGTTTCCTTTTCTCGTTCCCGTAATCCGATATCCCACATGATGTAACTTCATCATGCATTGTATGCAGAACATATTGGATATCATACATACCGAGTGGGCCCTGGATGTATCTCTCTTTTGACAGAGGAGTAATTTCCCATCTTGGAACATTAGGATATATGCACACCTTCAGAATCACCCAGTGACTGCCGTTATGAACACCTAGTTACGGCCGTGATGGTTGACAGTGTTGGAAATATGCCCTAGAGGCAATCATATTGATGATGATATTTCCACATGTTTATGAATCTCTGACAAAAGAATAATTGTCATTCCGTCCCTTGAATAAACTATCATGATATTGGTTAATGAATACGTGATTCATTTGTGAAACCCATTCTCTCTATGATGTTATTCTAAATAGGTTCCTGGTCAACAATCATATGAGGGAGGCATATGATTCAGTGACTAGCACATGTATTGATGGATGATCATGTTTCACGGATCATTGACATGGAGATGTCGATCAATAATGTGGACTCATGTTGAGAACATGGAGTTGGACTGACCCACCATGAGACACTGTGAGAATATCCATTCTTTCATGTCATCAGCTGATCTCATACAATGTGTATGCTGATTCCTTAGACCTGAGATCTTCGCGTGAGCTTGGGATGTGTAAGGGCTTTACTTTGGGGCTATCCAACGCTACACCGTGAAAGGGTAGCTATAAAGGTAGCTTCGGTTTTGTCACGAAACATGCTGCAAGTCATGGTTGATCAAGATGGGATTTGCCCTCCGTCCAACGGAGAGATATATCTTGGCCACTCGAATGACCGGATCCAGAAAATGTATGGCCGTACTCTCGGTTAAGTGTTAACCGTGTTTCAGGGATTCCGCGTCATGGATATCGAGAAAGATGATCGGGCTATTACAAGGATGACAAGTTCTCACCTTGAGCTTAATCAATATCGTGAGGCAAAAGGAACAAGTGTACAATATTGTGGAAGGTTCGTCCGATATGATCTTTACGTGTATTTGGGAGTCGGCACGTCTTGCTAGAGGCCACTACCGATTATTGGTCGAGTAGTGTACTCGTGCCATGTCTGTTTATACGTGAACCTATAGGGTCACACACTTAAGGGGTATGGAACATGGTTTGGATACGATCCATCTTATTGGGTTTATAGTGCTAATGGGCCTCTAATGTAGCAGCCCATTAGGAGGACTATATATAAGAGAGGAGTGGGCAGCACAAGGACGGACGAGTGCTAACCCTAGCCGCCGCACTCTCTCCACCAGATCGCGCCATCGGTGCTAGCACCCCGACCGCGGTGTTCCATCCCTGTATGTGTGGATACCGATAGAGGCGTCACACTTGGGGCGCTTGGACGAATCGTTCATGGGATCCGCGAGGTGCTGTTCGTGGGATCGCAAGGAGGAGAAGTAGTACGACTACACGGCAACGACGCGCGACATCGACAGTCTTCCGCTGCACTGCGCGTCGAGAGGTAATTCGTGCTCTGTGATCGATTACTTGCAGGGGTTCCCGGGTTGATCGCGGTAGAAAATTTTGATTTGTGCTAGCGTAGCCTACCCCGATTCTCTACAGACAGTACCAAAGTAACTCTTCCAATATGCACAACCCTAATAACCTCATGGTCTAAGGACATGTCATATAATAACCATCTGCGATATTGCACTAAGGACAAAAAGACACTTTGGAATCTTCTTAGCATATCAACGATTTGGGTCTACCCGGTCATATTGTTTCCACCAACAATATGCCACTCATTGGTGTTGACATAAACAATGTCCCAGACCAGGAAAACGTGGTCTCAAGCAATCAACGAATTAGTCTAAAAGGCAACACTAGGGTATACTTTATTCTGTTCATGTCTCTACTCGTGCGAGTGAGTTTTCCTCTGAATCACATATTCAGGAGTCACCGCAGTTATAACATAGAATCATGAAGCATAATTATTAATCAGATGTTAAATTTTATTGCCTTTTGGGCATACATCCAACATGAACCGAATGCAAATTGTAGCTACACAATCGAAAAGTCAAAAGCTAAGCAATTGAACCAAATTCCACACACACCGGTATAAAGAAAAGAATTTACCCCTCCGGCGTTTTTCGAACATGTTGTGGGCACCGATGGGGCTTAACGGGAGCGTGGTGTACGACGGACGACATAGCGCCTGGACGAGGCGTCCGTCCTCGAACCCTGTCACCTTGGCCTTCTTCGGGCTAGTGGCGAGAGATTTTTCCGGACCGTCCGAATGTTAGATGACGTCGCCGCTTCCGAGCCAGCCGCCGAGATGCCCCCTTTGGTGGTAGGTAGACCAGAACCCGTGGCCCTAAGGGGGGTCAACTCCTTGCACGAGGTGGTTGCATACAGCTTCCCTTTCACAGCGGTGGCGGAAGGATTGGGCGGAGCGGCGGGGACGCTGGTGGTGGGAGGCGCGAGAGATCGAGGATGCAACATTGGAGGCGGCACGACTTGAAATCCGATGACTAGCAACAACAGGTGCTCCATGGCAACGATTTTGGGTGGCACGGCGAGGCGAGAAGGCGTGGGATGAGGAGATTGATGACGTGAATAAGGAGGCTGAAAAGTCCCTCCAACCGACTCGCGTGCAAAGATCGAGGAAACGGAAAATCCATGCGGCGATCCCTGATATATTGGGGATTCCGCGGTTCATTTCCCCTATTCTTTAAAAAAAATCTAGGTCAACCCATTTTGGTACCGCGCGGGTTAGTTTTTGGCCCCAAAACGTAAAAAACAGCGGATACTATGTGCTTTTGTATGGATGTAAATTGTTTGGATCGGAGTTTTCCTCTACCACATTTTTTCATCGAATTCGCAGCGGATCAGATAATGCCCGGTTGCGGATTCGGAGGCAGATATATGTGTGGCGGATTTGGAACGAAAACAAAGCGGATTCAGAGCGGAAACAAAATTAATCGGAGTTCCAAAAACAAAGCGGATTCAGAGCGGAAACAAAATTAATCGGATTGATACGCGCATAAATACATTGTCAAACCATACAACTCATTAACCGTAAAATATGTTCTATTAGGTCAGACATTTCGTCGGATTATGCGGATTAAAACCATCGAATAATTCTATTTAATTTTTAAATAATCCATATTCTGAGTTATTTTACATACCATATCCGAGTGTCAATTTCGGAATCGGATATCCTTATCCGTCGAATTCCTTCAAACCGGATATGACTTCTATAAAACGGTTTCAGAATTGAATACGGTGCGAAAATTATCCTATCCATTTACACCCCTAGCTTTTGGGATTTGCTAGAGATGCTCTGATATGACCTTTTTGGCAGATGCAAAGAAGCATTGAAATATGATATGACCTGGAGCTCGCAAGAGGGAAATGGTGGTTTGGATTTGGGCGGTGAGCGCCGAGGCTCTAAATAGAGAGGCGAATTAGCGCGATGGTGACTAAATTTCTCCCACCACAAATTTCATGCTCGCACAATCTCCGTCTCTCCGGTGTCTGCAGCAGCTCATGCACGATGTTCTTCGAGGTCGCACGTCGGGAGGCTAGCTCAAGGGGAACACTCGATCTAAGCGTGCCCGCTGAGACTGGCCCGACACTGCTTTGACGAACACTACCTAGAAGCTCGCACAGGCATCCAAACGACAGTACTTTGCAGTTGACGTGACTGACCGGGTAATCTACAGGCTACCAAACGCGCCCTAAATGTTTTCTGGGATCTTGTAGAGATACTGTGATACATGACCTTTTGAAATCTGAATTCGCCTAACCTTTTTTTAGAGAGTAGGCGTACTGAGTTTTATAGAAGGCAACAAACAAACAAGGTTTACAAGGATGTGCACATACAATGATACAAATATGAGACAACCTGAAACTCCAACACTCCTAATCCTAAGGCAACTACTCACGCTGTGTGGGTTCCCTCCCTCCTACTCCGGCCTCTCTCCAAATCGTGAATTCATCAACTATTCCATCAACCAAGACAGTCACCGAAAACTGCTGTCCGACATTGTTGAAGAGTCGGGCATTCCGTTGCTTCCAAAGGCTCCAACCAACCAGGATCACGAACGCATCGAAAACCTTCTTCCTTTGCTTATCGAAAGGCTGTCGCACCTTCAGCCACCAATCTGCAAACGTATCCGTCATCTCTGGCACCTGAACCTGAATTCGCCTGACCTATGCTCAAAACAGTTGGGAAGCAAAGAGTAAACGTGTGGTGCCATGGAGCAACCCGTGGGTCCCGTCTGCCAGTGCATCTTCCATGACTCGCGTCGCGTGTCTTCTTCGCAAAGTGCAAACGAACCAAAGAAACTAGATCCCCTGGCGCGGCTTGCCGCGCGCCACCCGCCGTTGACACTGGTATTCGATTTGCGAAACATTATGATAAACATTCTTAATATGACAGGGCAGCAAAAAATTACTATACATAGTAGTGATAAGTATAATGTTAGAGCAAAGCACAACATTCATACATAAAGTTTACAGACATGAGAGTTTACAGCCATGAGAGACTTCCGAATATATAGGTCTTTATGATAGATAATTATTTTATTACAACATCTACAAACTATTACACGCCTTACACATTGTTAACGGATGGGCAAGTGCGAAACATTATTATTATTGACACATCTTACATTTTATGACACTCATCGATATTAATCTATGCCATAGGTTGGTATGCCAACAAACCAGAGATCCTCAAGAAAATTCCAGTCAAAAGGGTTGTTGTTTTTCTCCTGTATATCTGAAGAAGCAAAGTAGAATTCTTTTTCCAAAAAATGACAGCACGAAAGGAGAACTGAAGACCTAAAAACATTGCATTTGGCAAGCATAAGTCCATGTCTACGGTTAACTGAATAATCCTAGTGAACCAAGAGTCCAACCACGTTATTAACTAAATAACTGGTATCAATACGATCCAAAAGGTAGCTATATACATCGAGCACTGACATAATAGTAGAAGTAGCATCCACCTTAGGAGCATCGTCACAATGGACACTTAGTTCAAGGGAAACTACGAAAGGGCGCAACATTATCTCATAAAGTATACACAAACAACATAGAAATTGCTTTTCAAGGGAAACTACGAAAGGGCACTCCTAGAAAAGCAAAGTATAATTTAGGCCGCTACCTCAATGATAGAGAAAACCAATAACAAAAGGCATAAGCTAACTGTCTACTCAATATCACAACCATAGGTCAACTGTTTACTCAGAAGCCACACTTGGTTGACTATCTATTCCTTACTGAAATATGCACCATTATTCAAAATCTGAACATAAAAAGAATTGCAATGTCTGTTCCCGATTTCATGCCTAATCCTGGTTTAGGTTGCTTCTTTCTCTGTCCAACGGTCCGCAGAGATGTCTGTCTGCACCTAGAAACATTTTTCATAGAACATGGTTCAGCAAAGGAGTTTGCGGATACAGTGGACAAACTGATAATGCGAGCTAGTTTCAGGCAAGAAAGAACATACGCCTTATATGTTGAAACCATCGTAGATGATGACCGATGCGACAGTTAAGAAAACCCCAGGAAATAAGCAGGTTGAGTAAACACAATGCTGAGAAAATAAACCTATCTTTCAATTATTTACATCTCCCGATCCATCCCAAGAAAGCTAATCTTGTAACAGAGCCCTTTGAAGGAATGGATTCTTGACATCTTCGATGGCGCTGTAAATATGTAGGATACCAGGTCACATTAATACCAAGGAGGGACACAGAACACCTAAAGAGTAATCATACACAACCACAAATAAATGTATTCAAGATATCAACAGTTCACCACACATTAATATTTAATGCAATCAAACTTGTAGTATTAAACTAATAAAACATGCACATAAACAGAGTAGTAAATAGACATGGAATAAAACTGGGATTTATGGCTGTGACATTCTAAAACCAAATTATTTCGAGAGTTTTTTCAAACTATTATCTGCATGGGCAAGCACTCTAGTTTTCTATGGGCAGTCTATGATTTAGTCAATGGTTGATGCTTTACAAATCAGGTGCCAACATTCTAAAACTAATATTGTGTGAAAATGCAAACCTAGAAATTCACATCAATTTACAACAGAACCAGATAGCTAATTCTTGGATGCAATGATAAATGGATAAACGATTCTCCATCTGGATGATATTCAACAAATCTCCTACCTTAGATGTCAGGGAAACAGATTTGTGAAATTTAAATTAATAAAAGTAGGGACCACATCAGCCTTGGGAAACCTGGGTTACCTAAGAATGGTGCAGAGACAACGATCGCCATTGTTGACACCGTGCTCTGGGCAAGAATATCCACCCTATGGGGTGTGAGGTTCTGACTAACCACCATGAAATCCACACCATTAGCCTCCAGTCATAGCTCAACGTTTGCCAGAAAACAAACTCAGAGAAGAATATGAGCTAGCAGGACGTCCAGAATGGAGGGTAGCAAAATTGGTGAGTACTGTAAGAGAAATAATTTCAACATCTCATCATTTCTTCCTTCAAGAAAATGCTAAATGTATTTCCATTAAGAACTCGCCTTTTATTTATTTTAAAGTATCTTACAGAATGTAATTATTAGATCAAAATCCTAGCAAAAGTGGAATATGTTTTAGACGCCCAACTAATGGTACCCTGTATATGAAGTTATCAGAACTGCTAACATTGCTAGAAAAAATGGTTAACCTATTTTCCTTTTAATAATTTTATTTTTGTATTTTTTTTATAAGTAATATAATTCATTAGATCAAAAAAATTGGTCATACATCTAGCACAAACCAAACTAACCAATGAAAGAAGCAACAGTAAGATATATCTTTCAAAAACATAACAATTGTTAGCCACAGATTTGAAAATTCAGAAAACAACTAATGGTACCCTGTATATGAAGTTATCAGAACTGCTAACATTGCTAGAAAAAATGGTTACCCTATTTTCAGTAAGAATTGCTAGTAATATAAGTGATTAGATCAAAATCTTTGATCATACATCTAGCACAAACCAAAATAACCTACGCAAGAAGCAACAGTAAGATATATCTTTTGTAAAAACAAAAATATTTAGCCACAGATTACATTAGAGGTGCGAAAATACAGAAACACCTTATGGCAGCATCAGTTACCAATGGATGCATCACGTGTGAACAATTTGTATCATAGAGAAAGCTCACCAGTTGATCACCAAATTTAGGAGGTCGGGTTGTTCCTGGAACCACATGAAGCCGCCATGGAAGTCTTCTGCACAGGTGAGCAGTCAGTAGTAGCGGCATCGCTTCATCCGTTTACTTCCCAAGCCGCGACAGTACTCCTCACCCAAGTTACTAAGGAAATAAGAGGATCAGAGAACAGAGACATGCACACACCGCAGTGAGCGCACTCAGAGAGAGGCAGAGGGAGACGGACCTATTTTCCATGTTGTAGATGGTGGTGACGGGAGAAGGGCAGTGGACTGGTGAGGATCAGCGAATCTGGCCACAGTTTCCATCAGACAAAAGTCTGAATCTGCACAAAATTCTAAGCAACATTTACTTTTAAGTATAAGATATATTATATGTGATCCTGTCATTACAAAATTTAGAACATTGACTTCAAATCCAGGAATGTACACCACATCTCCCATATGTAACCCTGTCATTACACCGGCTTTCAGGACACCAGCAAGATTCAAGATTAATCAAACGTGTGCCATTGCACAGATCAGCAGACTGACTTATATTTCTCGGAAACACAATCAGAGAACCCTTCTTTAAAAGCAGCCTTTGTTTGGGGAAATTGGGCACATGATTGCATTTAGAACTTAAGGAGGGTAAAATATATTGACTTCCTGAACCGAAGCAGCAGGACTAACTTTAGAATGAGAGCCGACGTACTCTCTAACATCAGTATGTATGACTGTTTATTTACTTGGCTAAATCATTTGTCAGCACTAATATAGCTTGCTGGCTTAAATACATGGAATCCTGGAAGTTAGAGACAAAGTCTATCTAGACAGCATGTACAAAGCATGTTCGTCTAGTGACCTCCGGGGACAGATAAACACAACTGGAACAGATGAAAAACGCGTGAAGATTAATCCACAGCAAAGATACTTTTGCCGTGCAACTAAACTATACCGCATAGCTGCTAATGTTCAAATATTCAGAGATCAATATACCTAGTAACAAAGACCAGTGGCATAGGTAGGTACAGTTCCATGTGGATTTAGACAGTACTGACCGATAATCTCCACTCTAAAGGAAGATTCTATTCCTAGGGCCATGTCATACAGGCCAGGGATGCATAAAATAAATAGTAACAGGCCAGGGAAAGTGGGTATACAGTAGGACTATACGAAAGCTACCGATTAGCAAACTGAACATTAGTGGGTAAAAGAACACCAACTGATACCATTATCAAGGTTTGATTGACTATACTACTGATACCATTGTTGAACACTCAGGTCCTATCGACAATTATGCACAATTGCTTTAACACATGGATATTATTTGCAACTGCATAGAGTAAACTGTATCAGGGATTCAGGGGCAGCATCATACAAACAGGGATGCATCAAGCTGCTCCTTGTAACATTGTTCCATCCAACGGTAAGGTAGACATGGGGTTAAGGAGATGAGTTCATACCTATGACAGGCGAGCAAATAAAACTCAAAGAAGAAGCACTCTCTCCATTAGGACCTGATTTCCACATATTTGAGTTGTATCCCAACCGTGACTGATCTCGTTTCTGCACCTTATGGCTCCTCTTTTTCGATCTGAATGCCTGCAACAACGTAAAGTAAACTGTATCAGGGCTAACATCGTAACAATGGGTGTAACCTTGTTCCACAGTGACGGGCATACGTGATATGATATTCAATGTAGGGTTCTAACCGTGACAGTGTTATCACATAAGAAAAAAGGCTAATAATACCATCAAGCTTTAGAAAGGTGATAAATTTATTGTGACCAGCTGGTCTATGTACATAAGGTAGGTCATATGAAACAATTAACTTCACTTTAGAAAAATCAATTGATAACGAATGTAAATTTAAGTATGCAAGGCAAAGGTGAAAACTGAAGATCGCGTGAGGATCAACGCCCACCCTACGTCACCCAGGAATATAGCATCTTCACACCTAATTGCAGTGTAAATTTATAGGTAAAATGTTTTCGTTCTTTTACCTACTTCTTAAGTTTGGCTAGAAACTAAATAAGCAACTCACGACATGGAAAAAAACACCGTAGCAAGGAAACACCGCCCAACGGAAAGATGTTGGGTGGGAACACAAATACATGGCTAATACGCGGGGAGTGAAATGAAAATAGGACAAAAATGACATATGCGGAAAACAAACAAATGCTTACATAGTAGCTATAGTATCACCAAGAGTATGATAACCTTTAAAGGAACATCAGGCTAGACATATGCATACGGCTATACCTATAGGAAATACGACGCTTTACAAATATGCTGATAAAAATATGAAATTAATGGATAAATATGCCAACAATATCAAGCCAAGAAAGGTTAGTTGTTTGACATCAAATAAGCAGAAGGGGGAGATAAAATAGAGGTGTGCTAATTAGTAAGGACTAATGGGAATCATCACATGGTGCTATTTATGTCTGAACAAACTGCTTTTGTAGGACAACAAAATAGACAAATCTACTGTAACTAAGAAATAAACCATGAATGATCCCACTGTTCTGAGTAAAAATGTGTACCATTGATATAAGGAAGAGAGAACTGCTTCTAAACAACAATGTCATCATTGTAGAAGGCCCCAAGGAAGTATGTTTACATTAGCAAAGAAACAGCGAACAACCAACATGCACTATTATTTTTAGTGGAATTGTGTTTACTTTCATAGGAAGGGAACCAAAAGATATATAGAAATTATGATATATTAGGTTGAAGTTCTTGACTACAATCCATTAATTAACCATCAAGACAACATAAGCTTGACTTCAATTTGTCAGGTTACCAGTGGACAAACAAAGATAAAATATGACAAATGGTTCAGTGTAAGGAAGTACATATATGACCAAAGTAGAGCTGCTCCTCGTGCATCATCTTTGTTGGATCAATTTTCAGAAAAGCTAACTTGAAACAAAAAAGAAAATCCTAGAAAATCAGGACCATATAGATCAGTCCTGATGTAATGTTTGTGCTGGCACAATAAAATTGCCTTCACTGAAAGTCCCAAGAAAACATAAACATATTGCAGGAAGCACGCATCAATCAATCATGAATCCAAAATCCACCAAACAATCTTAAGTATTGTACCATCGGAGCTGAGTTCAAGTTGTGAATGCATGGAAGAAATATATAAAAAATTCTTACGTTGCCAATGCTGGCATGTCGTCGACCTTGTCAAGATAGTTCTGCCAAGCATGTTCGGAACCTCTTCGAGGCACAGCAAACAATCCTCCTTTTTGCATGGGACAGCTTCTGTAATGACATCAATGGTTCATCCATAAAAACACAACCATGTTCAGATTTGTTAAAACACTTAGCCTACAAATAGGAAAACTACAAACTTGCAAACAGCTAGGTGGAGCATAAATATAACAAAACTGCAAACAGCTAGGTGGAGCATAAATATTACATACATTATATAGGCAGGATTTTCATCAAACAGCTTATATGCCCAGATAAAAACGGATTGCACAAAAAAGATATGTTTTAGGGGCTAAATCAAACAGGAACACTCTTCCTCCGCTTTTACCTTGGCCTCGAGGAGAGAGGCTCAACAGCAGCGTGAGTAGTATTCAGTTTAGGACTTCCGAATGGACCAGCTTACCTATAAAAGAAATGAGCAGCTCATCCATATCACCAATTCCATTCATGTGAAGAGGCAAACCAGTAGGCGCGGACAACACTGCATGTTGTCTTGCAATCAAATGATCATGCCGAAATGTTTATCCCCAATGTCGGCGAAACATGGGGAGAGACCAGAACACATCAATGATGGGATGCAATATTGCCTGAAACTGGGAATCGACTAAATATTCAGAAATGGCATGATTCCTTGTTTATATTCCCATAATATTAGAACTAATTGGTGTTTTTATGTTAGTCTAAATAATATATGCATGCATTCCACTCAAAACAAATTACATTCAGTGGTTTGATGATAATAATGACTCTGAACTGGCTAGAAATAAAAGATGTGCATAAACCATTAACTTCCATAGATATTTCAGGCGAGTAGTAGTAGGAGAAACCGAGTAGACAAATTTGAGCGAAATTGGAATGATTACTATGGCTAAAGAGGATACTGCGAGACGCCTTGTCGTCGACCACTCAACACTCATGGCCGCAACACCAACACTTACTTCAGCATGCCCTCATGTGCCTTCTCCAGCAGTAAACGCGTGGCGAATCGGCAGCTCCTCTCCCCGCTTTGGTGACCTCTTCTGTCTCTTGGGTATATCTGTACAAAATTCACAACACTGAGAATGATACCATACAAAGGCTGAATCTGTACAAACCTTACAGCAACGTGGATTCTAAATCAAATAATTATTAGCTGACGTGTGTCTCAAATATTCTAGCACAGTTATATTTCCCCACGAATCACTTTTAGCTATATTTAGAAATAATAGCTTGCACGGTCAATTCGCATAACTTAGATAAGCAATATATTTTATATGCAAGCCACAAAACTGAGAAACGTAATATAATATGCTGGCTGTAGCTAAATTTCAGAAAAGAAGCTATTGAGTAGAATGAATATTACGTAGATTAATGTTCCCCTGCAGCCCAGTTGCCTTCCATCGAACACCTTGCACGCGTAAGTAAGCTGGACAAATAAAGATATAAGATTGTGGGGATTAAATCAAAAAGGGAGGGGTTCCTGCAGTGGGGCTGTGAGAAAGAAGAAGAGGAAAAGAAAAGAAATGTAAAGAATCTCACCTGCAAAAACATGTTTGCGCTGCTATGGGTGAAGACGCGGTGGAGGCCAGTCACTTTGGTGCTGGCCGTCGACCTACCCGACGAATCAGAGCAGATTCCCCGAGCGCCTCCTCCTTTGCGGGCCAAGACGACAGGGAGGCGGAGGCCCGCACGCTGAGCGCGAGTACGGCGGCGGCGGCCTGAACGACTCTGCGGTCTGAGAATTGACACAACGTGCTGCAAAGCAAGCAAAAATTAAATCGTGAGGAGAGGCCTTGATAATTTGGCGATCTGTTGTACAAAGAAAGGGATCCAGAGGGAGAGAGAGGGTGGAACCTGGCCGTTGGTGGACGGAGCTGCGTCCCCGGTGAACAGTGGGTCGGAGAGCAGCAACGGCGTGTCCGCCGCGCCGCTGTAGCGCCAGCGGTCTGCCCTTCTTTGTACAGCACCTGTCCGATGCAGCGGGAGAGGAGGAGGCAGACGCCATGACCTGTCTTAGATCTGAAGCGGCTCATCTCATCTCGAAGTCCGGGTGCAACAGCGGCCGTGGTCCTCCTGCCGATTTCCGCACTGGAGGAGAGCATAGCTTACTTATAGATCGAGGGAAGTCGGCGGCGAAGCAGCGACGAACCAGGAACAACATCTCCACCACCCTCTGCCCCAGCTCGCGCATCGTCGTCCCGCACTCCGGCGCCTGCTGCGAGAGGGAGAGAGCGCTACCGAAACCACCACTCAAGGCTTGCATAGCGTCAGATTCGACCAGAGATCACCGGACGGCGGCGGATCTGAAGCTCCGTCGGGCGAACAGTAGGTGGGAGGAGGAGGAAGCGAGGAGGCGAGAGAGAGACGAACGAGAAAAGTGAGGCGTCCGAGCTGCTCTTCCCGAGCGAGGCCGGGGATAGAGTGCCATGACTGTTCAAGGTGTACCCGACGGCCATGGAGAATTCGACAGCGAGGAGGACGGCGACACCGTCGGTCCACTTGGGATATGAAAACCCGATTCTGCCCCGACGCGGGCACGCACGGTCCGAAGCGACACCCAGAAATCGACGCGCTCTTCCTCTGCGAAGCGGGACCGGCGATGTTTTGGCCCACAGTGTAGTAAAAAAAGTAACGCAGCAAATCAACGGTGCATATCGCGCGGTAACTGGTCGATCCGACGGCCGACGTGCGCTGAGCTCTGTGAGGCCTCCAAAGGTCTCAAGGTTTACCTCTTTAGGCCTCCTTTGATTTGAAGGAAACCTGGAGGAAACGTTCAGGGTTAGGAATTTTTCCCAAGATTGCACTGTTCATGACTTTGATTCACGGGAATGGTGTAAGGGAAAAGTAGAGGAAATATTCCTTCAGATCTCACTTCTAGGCAAAACGTAGAGGAAATCAAACATTCACTCAGACCTCATTATTTGGATCCTGTGCACAAGGAACGAGCAAAGTTTTGCACATCCCATCCTTTTTTTTCCTATTCCTTTCCAATTCCTTTGATATTCCTTTCCTATGAATCAAAGAGGCCCTAATAGTAGTGGGAAGAAGAACAGGCGGAGAGATAGTACCGAGTTGTGGTTCCGGGTCTCTTCTTCGTCTCCGATCCCCAATCTCTTGCCTTCCCGACCTATTTTGATCCTTCTCCGTCGAGCACGCCGCGCCTCCTCGTCCGCGATCGGGTCTCCGGCGACGGGGAAAGCTCGCCTCACACGTGGCTGCCGCCCCCCGCGTCCTTCGTCTCCTCGCCGCCGTCCGTGACCAAAGCCGCCTCAGCCCTCAAGCCCATCCTCACACGGAAGCACGCCTGCCACCTCGACGCGGAGTGTCTCTTCTTCTGGAATTCTGTGGAGTGGAGATCCACCGTGGCGCGACCCATTTTGCTGGTAAGATCACAGCCAGATCTCTCTTCTTCAAGATCGGCCCCAGTTTGACCCCGTCCCTCTCCCTCTCTCCTGTCCTGCCCTATTCCAATGCGGCTCTGAAATCTCTCATGCAGTCCACCCCCGCTGTGCCTGTGTAGCTCTGCGTCACCGCCGACGCCTAACACCCCCCGAACCTCCGCCTGTCCTTCTCGTTTTACCCCATCGCGTCCCTGCTGTCTCCACCACTTGATTTACTTAATCGCAAACAAACTTCCACTCATTTTTTGATCCGCACCTAGCCAAGCATTTTGGTATCCGTTTTTCCGCATTAATACCACTGAAGCAGTTTATTGTGTGCAGAAACAAATTTGGGGGTTGAACTGAACCTCCATGGGGCGCAGCAAGTCCGCCCGGGGCAACACATCGGCCGTTGTCGTGGTGTTGGAGACAAACGAGGTCTACATTGTGGTTAGCTTGTCCACAGCAGGTGACACCCAGGTGATCTGCGTCGACCCCACCACAGGCGCGCTGCGCTACCAGGGGAAGCAAGGGGAGGACCTCTTTGATTCCGAGGCCGAGGCTTTGAACCACATCACAAATGAATCCAGATTTCTATCCAAGAGTACCACATATGCTAAAGCTGTGCTAGGGTATGCTGTATTGGGAAGTTATGCGCTGCTTCTCGTTGCAACCCAGCTCAGCGCAACAGTCTCAGGCCTACCTGGAGGTGGGTGTATACATACCGTTGTGGAGAGTCAATGGATAAAGATTCAGTTGCAAAACCCTCAGGCCCAGGGGACTGGGGAGCTGAAGAATATAAAGGAATTGGCTGATCTTGACATTGATGGTAAGTACTACTTTTGTGAAACAAGGGATATTACCAGGCCGTTTCCAAGTCGGATGACCGTTCAGGAACCAGATGAGGAATTCGTGTGGAATGGGTGGTTATCAAGGCCTTTCAAGGACATTGGTTTGCCAGGCCACTGTGTCATTCTTTTGCAGGGTTTTGCTGAGTGTCGCAATTTTGGAGGTACTGGCCAGCAAGGTGGGCTGGTTGCTCTCCTTGCACGCCGTAGTCGGTTACATCCTGGAACCCGCTATTTGGCTCGTGGGCTGAATGCATGTTCTGGCACCGGCAATGAAGTAGAGTGCGAGCAACTTGTTTGGGCCCCTCAAAAGGGTGGACAAATAATCCCTTTTAGCTCATACATATGGCGGCGTGGAACTATACCGATATGGTGGGGTGCAGAAATTAAAAATGCTGTGTCAGTTGAAGCAGAAATTTATGTTGCTGATGATCCTTATAATGGGACCTTGCAATACTACCAACGGCTGGGTAGAAGATATGGTAATAAATCATCTGAAGTCAGTGCGACGAAGCTGAAGAAATCTGGAATGGTTCCCGTCGTGTGTGTTAACTTGCTAAGATATGCTGAAGGAAAACCTGAGACAATTCTAGTTGAACATTTCAAAGAATCTCTGAAGTATCTGAAGTCTACTGGCAAGCTTGGAAACACCTGGATTCAGTTGATAAATTATGACTGGCATGCCACTGTGAAGTCAAAGGGGCAACATCAGACAGTTGAGGGCCTTTGGAGACTCCTTAAAGCACCAACAATGGCCATTGGCTTCAGTGAAGGGAATTACTATAGTGTAAAGCAGCAGCTGAAGGAATGCAAAGGATCAATTATCTGCAATGATGATGGTGGGTTCTGCATGGAATCGGTTCAAACTGGGGTGGTACGTTTTAATTGTGCAGATTCTCTTGATCGCACCAATGCCGCTAGCTATTTTGGCGCACTTCAAGTTTTTGTCGAACAGTGTAGTCGACTTGGTATCTCCCTTGATATAGATGCAATGTTTGGGTCATCAGCAAGCAGACATTCTGAATATAACGGCCGGAGTGCTCGTTCTTTGCCCCCTGGATGGGAGGAACGCTTTGATTCTGTAACAGGCAAATCATTTTATATTGATCATAATACACGTACTACCTCGTGGGAGCATCCATGCCAGGAGGCTCCACAAAAGCCCTGGAAGAGATTTGACATGACATTCGAGCAGTTCAAGACCTCAACAATGCTTACCCCAGTGAACCACCTTGCGGAAATTTTTCTTCTGGCTGGTGATATCCATGCCACGTTGTACACTGGCTCAAAAGCTATGCACAGCGAGATTCTAAACATATTCAAGGAGGAGACTGGAAAGTTCGGTAAATTCTCAGCTGCTCAGAATGTCAAGATTACACTTCAAAGAAGGTTCCACAATTATATGAATGATAGTTCTCGTCAAAAGCAGTTTGAGATGTTTCTTGGATTGAGGCTATATAAGCATCTTCCATCCATCCCTATTTTTCCTCTCAAAGTAGGTAAACTTATTCATTATCAGTAATAGTATTTACAAAGTTCATTTTATTAATATGTATTTTATACAGAATAGCCGGATAGTCAATTCTCTGCATGGACTTTGCAACTTCCTATTGTAACTTAACTAGAATGCATTATCACAATTAGAATGGAAGCAATCTTGACAGTTGAAATATGGATTTCCCAGTTTTAGGTGACTTCAATTTACCAGTGTTAGAAATTCATTTATAGGTAAGAAATTTTGTTCTTTTGTATTTAAATGCTAATTGCCAAGTTTTTGCTGATCTGAAATATCTAACTCAGAAGTCAGAACCCAAGGCAGCATAATTCTTAAAAAAAGATCATACGCATACTTGAGATATACTTGCTTATTATTCAGGTCATAATGCTATATCTACATTTATATTTTGTTGTATAAAAAAGTCATGATGTATCTGGGCTTAGTTATGCATTTTAAGAAAAATATGTGCATCTTGCTTATACTATTTTGGAATAAGATAACAGTTTTAGATGTTTGGACCACAAATCTGTTTTCCTGTTACTTTTTCTTCACATTATGTACTTGTAGTATCTGCTATCTGAGAGGATCAGCAGTGTATAGTTTGGTTGGGCATACCTAAGGTGGGTTCCACGTCCCATGTTTATCGTTGGTAAAAAGTCCACAAAGTTTGTAACGGTTCCATCTGCCACATGCTCCACCTTTTTTCCAACCTCTGGCGCTATCACGTGTGCCACACAAGGGAAGAACAGAAGAGTTTCTCCCATGGAGTCGGTCATTGTCAGAGGAGCGGCCTCTAGCTTCGCACTCTTCTTAGTATGTTTAGGACCAGTACCATACCAAAAAATTCTCTTAGGACCCCTTGAAACAACATTACAGATGCTGAGAGCGCAGTGCATATTCATGGCTTCATACCATCATTTTCTTTATATGTCGTAAGGGATCTATTGGTACCAATGAATATATATGCATAGGCTAACGTGCTGCTACTGTATCTAATTTAGACTTTCATCTCTGTGCTGAAAATTCAGGTGCTATCAAGGCCATCTGGATGTATGTTGAAACCAGTTCCTAGTATCACCCCAATGGCTGATGGTGGTTCCAGTCTTCTCAGCTTCAAGAAGAAGGATCTTATTTGGGTATTGCTTCTTTATTTATATAGTTGACGTCGAGTAATAAGTCCTGATAGTGACCTGATTTATTTGAATTAGGGGATAGCTATGGTACATTAAATATTTTGTTGGATAACTGTTGGGAATAAATGTTGGATACCAGCTGGGCTAGGCTCTCATCCCAGCCCACATATTTCGACCCTAACAGACCCCACCACTCCCACTGGGAAGACGATTAGCTGGTGACTTGATGGCTGGAAGAGTCTAAATGGTGTAGAATTTTCAGTTGTGTAATATAAATACCTCACATCTTGGTGTTTTCCATATAGCGCATTGAGGCATTTCACTCACGCAGGTATGCCAGCAAGGTGCAGACTATGTTGAGCTTTTTATATACCTTGGAGAACCTTGTCAAGTTTCTCAGCTTCTTCTTACTGTCTCCCATGCTGCTGAAGATTCTTCGTATCCAGCTACTGTAGATGTCAGAGTTGGTTCCAGCCTAGATGCCCTTAAGCTTGTTGTTGAGGTTTGTCTTCATCTTACCTGTATATTCTGATAATTTTTTGTGCCAGATGTGTCCATTCGCTTTAATAGCAAATTGGCCCACTTTTAGGATTAGGCTTAATGGACTGGCATGTGTACTGAATGTCAAGACTAGATCACTGGAAATACATGAAAACTGCAGTCCTTGCCAATATTGAGCCTCATCAGATGTGCCATTCAAATTTGGGTTTATGCCGACATGCTATGTTGCAATTGACAATCTGAACTCGAGGCACAAAGCTTGGTTTTAAGCCAAAGCTAAACAGTGCACTCCTTAACTGTGTCTGAGTGGTGCCAAGTCAAGCTCAGCAAACCTGAGCGGCTCAGCTCGGCTTTGATCCTGTAAAAACCGTTATATTTCATTACCTACTGTAGGTTTCATCTGTACACATGAGCCCATGCTGAGTTGGATAACTGTTGGGAATAACTCTAGTGCATTCTGAGCACTTACGGTGTTAACTGGGGACATAAAGGAATTCTTTGTGTTAAGGCTGCTCTTTGTTCTTTACCATCTTACGACACTAGCAGCTTATTTACTGCATGCTAGTTTTTTTTTGCAATTTACCTCTCTTAATCAAATTATTACACTTGTTCCCTGCTGCCTTTTATCTTTTACATGTCTTCTTTAGCAAGCTAATGTATAACTAACTGCGAGTTTACTTGCTTAGGGAGCTTGCATTCCACAGTGCTCGAATGGGACAAATTTGTTGATCCCTCTCACTGGAAGAATTGATCCAGAGGACTTGGCTGTTACAGGTAAAAGTGCTCGACCGGACGTTCAAGAGAGCACTTATCTTCCTTTGTTGTACGACTTTGAAGAGCTGGAAGGAGAAGTCAACTTTTTAAATCGGGTCGTCGCATTATCTTTTCATCCGTCTGCCATGTCGAGAACAGCCATCACGCTGGGTGAGGTAAAAAGGTCGACGCACTCATTGGGCTGTAGATGTTTTAATAAGAAGCTTAAACAATTTGAACTATTTCTTCTGTGTATATTGTTTTTGACTAGATGAGTAATCTTCTGAAACAGATTGAAGTACTTGGTATTTCTCTTCCATGGGTGGATATGTTAACCAATAGCAAATGTGTTACTCAAATTTTGGAGCTCATCAATGAAAAATCGTCTAGTACTCACTATGATCTAGGTTTGAAGGATGTTACAAATTATTCTTCTCCTGGGAGTGATGTTCACGGTAGTGAGAGGACTTATAGTAGAAGTTCGCCATCAGTTCAACCAGGTGGTTCAGGAAACTTTGTAGATTTTCTCACTGGTGATATTGACATATCAAGCCAATCAAAAATCACTGGAAATACGTCATTTGGCAACGAGGAACGGACAAACTTCTTTGACGACGAATTTGATGTTAACCCTTTTGCCAGTGCATCAGAAGAGCCTATTGCTGAAGTGAATAACCAGGTTGAGGATCATGGCAGCACACAGTTATATCTCCAGTTTTTGGAATCACTTTCTGGAAATAAAAAGGTATTTTTTGGTACAAAATTCATTTTCATTCTCTTCCTATCTTGTTTTGATAGATTTTCATTAAATCTGTGTTGAGCTAATTTTATGTACAACTGGTATCTGAAATTGGTATTTTCATGCAGTGATTTTTTAGAAGGTTATATTATCTATTAATGTCTTAACTGTAACTGAGAATTCCTACCAACTTATGATTATAACTGGCACTGCTTACATTCCATGCTTTACACAATGATCCTGTTCTCAGTAACAATAACGATTGCCTATTTCGAACAAGAAAGTAAAAAGGAAATATTTGTAGCAAATGTGGTTGTAAGTTCAAATCAGGAAAGGGCCGCGCCACGGCGACAGGGAGGCAGGAGGGAGGAGGAGTTGGCGGCGATACGGTGGTTGTGGGTGGCGCAGGCGAGGTGGCGGAGAGCGGCCATTGTTTTGGTGCTCCGTCTGTTCGTTCAGTGTGCCTGCGCGAGTGAGTGACGCGATAGTGATAAGGAAGAGAATGATATGGGTGGGACTGACCTGTCAGTGTCCTGACGCGCCTACCATCTCGCTAGCGAAATATTAAGATGCCGGATTGCTGAAAATAAGCTCTTAGTGATGTAAATCTCATTCATCTTTTCAGGGAAAGAGCCTCAACTTTGAACAAATGATGAAGCTTGAAATAAAACGTCTTTATCTTGATCTTTCTGCTGCTGAAAGGGACCGGGCATTGTTATCGATTGGTGTAATTCCTGCCACAGTAGATCCAAATCGTTCAGTCGATTATTCTTACCTGTTGAAGTTATCCAGCTTTGCTGATAAGCTAGCATTGCTGGGGCATGCTGTCTTCGAGGATCGTGCTAATGCTTCATTGGGGCTCGAAAAAGTCAATGGCCATGGTATAGACTTTTGGAATATCAGTGAAAATGGTGAATCATGTTCTGGTGGGGCATGTGAAATCCATGCTGCATCTTCATTAAAAGCTTCGGCTGCTAGTGAAAATGTATCTCAATTTGTGGAGTGTTCTCAGTGTGAAAGGACAGCTTGCAAGGCTTGCTGTGCTGGGAAAGGGGCCTTTCTTTTGCTTAGCAACACTTACAGAGATCTGAAGATGTATGGTGGGAGTCAAGTGGTGGCTATTCAGCCCTCGCAGATAGTTCTGTGTGCAAATCATGCTGCAGTGAGGTGATCAAACATGCACTCTATGTGGATTATGTCAGGGTTCTTCATAGTTTGCGAAGAAAAGGTCGTGCAGAGAAAGCAGCACTGAAAGCGGTGAATCAGGTCTGCCAACTTGAGCCCAGTAGAATATCAGATTCAGTACATAGCGTTCAATCTGGTCAGGGACAATTGAAGCAGATCCTTGATGATGAAGAATCTCTTGCAGAATTTCCACATGCAAGCTTTTTACATACGGTATTCCTCAACATTGTACTAATTATGATTAACTTCTACCCTTTATGATCTGCTGCCACTTTTGTATTTATATAACACTGCTGCATCTACAACGTTGTTGCACATGGACCATGGGAAGACACTCAAATGCACTAGCCTTGAGCCTAACATGGTCATCTCAATTTTCTCTTTTTCTGAAGCTGTATCGTATTTTCCCTGCTCTATATTGATTTGCTGCAGAGTATTGCTCTGATCCTTCCCTTTTTGTTTTATTTTTTCAGGTAGAAACTGCTAGTGACTCTGCACCACTGTTTTCATTACTAGCACCACTTGGCAGTGGAGTGCACAGATCCTACTGGAAAGCTCCACAGGGCAACACATCTGTGGAGTTCCCGATTGTTCTTAGCGGTTTATCAGATGTTTCTGGAGTTGCAATAATTGTCAGTTCCTGTGGTTACTCATCATCTGACTGCCCAATTGTAAGATGTCCTTATTTGCGGTCTTTTTTTTCATTGGATGCTCCGTTTATCTACATAAGAAATTTCTTCACTATTATGCATGGGAACACCTAGGCTACTAGCTATATTTAGTTTTCTTGATAAACTTAGCAAATAGGGCTCAGTGACACGCTGCCCCAGACCTGGGATGTACATTAATTTTTTAGTTTTTTACCCTGGACCTCCTAGGAGGAATGTAACTCAAACTCTGCCTTTTCAATGAAAAGAAACGCAAAATCTCTTTGCATTTTCTCGGAAAAAACTTAGCAAGCAGGGCATTTAAATTGAAGATATTGAAATCATTGATGTCTTTTATTGAAGAATTCCTTATAGTTTGGTCAAATGCCTTAGCTCTGAGCAAGAGAAGGAAAACATATTTTTTGAAACTCTGCCTGGAGCTGCATCTAGAATTCTAGATACAAGAGAAGCAATACAATAGAATTATCTTCCTCTCCTGAACTTTGTACGGAAACATATACATCAGCCGCCGTAAGAGATTTCACGTGTAGCCTGGTTATTTCATAGATTGCAAATCCAAAAAAGCGGCAAGGGAGGCACACAAATTGTCAGTTCCTGTGGTTACTGATGCAAATTCATCTAGTTGGTTGGCCATATCCTTGTCTGGACTTAACAAAAATATTCATGTGTTTTAGCATCTTTTCATATAGTGACAGAGTTAGCTACCTATGCGAAACAAGAAGAGTTTTTGGGCTGCCCTATTGAGCTATATCCAATTCACGTGTTTCTTTTAGTGCAATTATTTACCTCATATGCTGATAATCGTGCTGCTTGTGCAGGTGGAGATATGGGCTAGTAATAAAATACAGCGAGATGATCGTACATTCATAGGAAAGTGGGATGTACAAGATATGATAGTGTCATCTCCGCAGCTTTGTGGACCAGAAAATTTGAGTAGCTTGAATGAGGCACCAAGACACATTAAACTACACTTCCCAAATCCTATCCGCTGTCGCATAATTACAATTAAAATGGCACTTCCCCATATTGGTTCAGGCTCAACCAAGTTTAATGAAGAATTTGATCTTCTATCCTTGGATGAAAGCTCATCTATTGATTCTAAGGCAAGCGGTCCACACAATTCATTCATCCATGCAAAAAAGATTGTTGTTTTTGGTAGCTCTTTGCCAAAGGAAATGGGTCCTGACACATCCGTGGGAATAATGAGGATGAAAAGTTATTTAGATGGATCAGCACCGTTGGGCAGATTTAGGGTAAAGCCTGTCTTTTTACTGAACACTTCTAACCTCTATTTCGAGTTTTTTTTGCTAAACTTTCCCCTCCTATTTTTCAGATTCCAGTTGAGGCTGAGAGGCTGACAGACAATGATCTTGTTCTCGAACAATATCTCTTACCTAATTCTCCTGGAATAGCTGGATTTCGCCTTGATTCCTTCAGTGTTATAAGACCTCGAGTAACCCATTCACCTTTGTCATCAGAATTGGATACGCGGGAGTTTTCATTGACACGTATGGAAGATAGACATGTAAATCCTGCAATTCTTCATATACAAGTCACACTTGTCAAGGTAACGAGGCACTGCTTATGTGGTCCAATTTCGCTTGATTTAGTGACTAAAATTGACAGTTTTATAGTTCTTTTGATCTCTTTATATGTTTGTTTTTTAAAGTTGGATTTTTCATGCTTGTGTAATATATTGCTTATGTCTTCACAGCTTTTGTTCTTTGGGACATTTTTGGGGTGAAAATGATTAAAAAAGTTGAAATTTAAAGTTTCTAGGAGTTGAGTTTGAGAAGTTATTAGGACCACTTTGGATTGTAGGATTTCCATAGGATTCCTTCAAACGTGCTACCAAATTCCTATGGGTTGGTTTCCTATACCTTAGTAACTTAGTTCCTACAACATCAGTCCAACCTCTTTTTCACACTCGGTAGCCTAGGATCGAGGCCATTTTCCTGCGATCTATTAATACGACTATTCATCATATTTCGAAGTGTTCTGCATTCCTCTGTTTTGCGCTTGGATTCCTGCAAAATGTGTCTTTCATTCCTGAGATCCCAAGATAGCCTTAACAGGTGAGTTTACACTTTGTTTAAGGGGCTGAACCAGCCAGGGGAACCAACTGGAACCTGGCTGGTTCCAGTTTCACAGCCAATAACCCTGTGTTTTCTTGGAACTCTAATATAGCTATAACTGATTGAACATACTATCGTAATTGTTCGTCTGTGTGCTGTTTCCTTTCAAGTTTGTAGTAGCCAGTTTCTGCTGCATGAATTTGTTACTCGAGGGTTTGAGAAGCCTACAGCTGAATTTTCTAGATGGATATATAGTTTTTACTTTGACTATTTTGTACTTTGTGTGCATTAAACGATTTCATGTGCTTATGTTTTTTTCTATAGGAGTCTGGCAAGCTGGTTGTAGAGGAATACCGTCTACCGGAAGTTAAAGCAAATACACCACTATATTTTGATTTTCTGGATCTACAGCAAGATTGCCGTTGTGTTATCTTTAGATTACTTGGGGATGTCACCGCCTTTGTTGATGATATTGCTGATATTGATGGCTTAAACTTGCGAAATCTTCCTTTGGCTTCTGGATTGTCTTTGTCAAATAAGGTCAAGCTGTACTACTATGCTGATACCTATGAGATGGGAAAGATCGGCAGCCTCTCAGCAGTATGATATATACGAGGTATGAGTATACACCAACCTGACATTTTAATTGTTATATATTAAGAAGTCATTTATACTCCCCACTAAGTATTGCAGTTGTTCGTAGAACCCTCTGGTCTTTTTTTGTTCACTTTACCGAGTTTCACTACTGTTTTACTCCCTTGTTCAGCTGACGTGAGCATTTAGGTTTTTTTTAGCCACACCAAACTGAAACGAGAAAAGTATCGTCCCTCTTTCTTTCCCATTCACCCATTTCCCTCTGTGGCTTATATTCCATGGAGAGAAGCGGACAACGGAGCATGGGTGGAGTCGGGGAAGGTGTCTGCAGTTTTAACAATAGGGGCACTTGCACATCCTATCCTATGATATGTTGATATGAGCTGTGTGAGATGCTTCATATAAAAATACGTTTCTTACATTGTTACGAAAACCACTCATAAGGAAAAAACATTTGGGGCTTCTCAATTATTCCACGATGTTAGTATTTTTTGCTTTGCTCTAATGAAGCTTCACCGAATGAGAAGCTAAAGTATGAATTGGGCTGTATCGAGCACACTGCCGAATTCTGATCACGCATAACCCAAATGTTCTCTTGGTAGCTTACAATCTGCATAAGTAGCTCCTATTAGCTTCGTCTATAGTTCAACTTGTCAATACAGGCTCATTAACTCGGTGAATACACATCAAAACATATATGACCAGTTCAGTTCACCCACAAACCTCAGTGTTCCTTTTCTATTCTCGTAGGGTTGAAACTAGCCCTGCAAATCTCCATATTCCTCTTTCATCCGGAAAGTGTCTTTGGCTCCCGAGCTACAGTGCTCTCCCTTAAAAAAAATCGAAAAATACATTTATGAGTTAAAATCTGGATGTAGCCAATGGTGTATCCCACAAACTTGCAAAATATCAATTTAATATACTTTGCATTATAGGCTACACAAAAATAACAAAATATGATAAAATTTAGAGATTTAAAAATATGCATTCTCAGATCCACACTTTTGTCAATTTTGTGTAGCTCAGAATACAAACTATTTGAAATTGATATTTTGCACGTTTGTGAGATATAGCATTGGCTACATATGGATTTTTTTTTTTCAGTTTTTCTTAAACTCATAAATATGATTTTCGATTTTTTTAATTTGAGTGAGCACTGGATCTCGAGAGCCAAAAATCTCCACTCAGTATCCTCCTTTTATTTCCTTTGTTGAATGGACCATCAAACGACACTAATACTGATTTCTTACTTTGCTTTACCTATTTATAGGCTGTACATGTCATCATGGAATGGAATTGTTCACGGCTGGTACATTGGTGTTGTATAAACTATTACTTGTGTGTTGATGTGGTAGGCGCTAGCCACAATACTTACAGCACGATACTGCAATCCATTGATACAAGTTGAGGACCCTGGGGATATTAACTGTAGGATATATAGTTTTTTTTGCAGTAGAATGTCTGTAATTCAAAGGTCTAATTCTTTTTGTAGATTGTCTGAAAAATCAACGTGATTGCGCCTTTTGAAGCTGCCAGATACAGTTCGTCAATGCATGTATGAAATCTGTATAGGATTGAATTTTGCAGGAGGTTTTCCTCATTAACAAATATTTGGAGCACTGAATTTTCCAATTACAAGTTCATTTGTATGTTGCACTTTGCTGCGATTGTGCCAATGTGTCTATACTTTGAACAATAGCTTTTGCGTGCCATCTCATGTGAGGCTCACACACGGGCCAATATATCATGGACACGTTGATGGCTTACTCTTACTTTTTTCCTGCTATGGCGGTGAGTAATTTGCCCCAGTATTTTTACAAGAAAATATTTTAAAGTTGGAGGAAATAAATGATCTAGAATCACATACGCATGTGAACATTCAAACAGTTTAATACTCCCTCCGTCCAAAAATAATTGTCTTAGAATTGTCAAAAAGTAGATGTATCTAGACATTAAACATGTATAGATACATTCACTTTTATGCAACCATGAGACACTTATTTTGGGACGGAGGGAGTACAATTGTTTGCTCTCATAAAATCCCTAAATATTAAATTTTGCGAACAGTTAACATTTGTTTGCTCTATAGTTGTATCGCATCTTCTTGAAAATCATCATATCAAGAATCGTAAGTCCAAGTTTCTTCTCGGCTTTCTGCCATAGATTGGAGAGAGCTCTTTGTAGGCGAGGTGAACATTATGGATAAACCTAGAACACATAGTCGCACAGACGCGTGTTTGGTAGCCCGGCTGCCCCCACAAAAGCTTGATGCCGCGACGGGAGAGAGAGGACCCGAGCAGGTGAGGACCGGAGGAGCTCCTGCAGTCTTGCTGCCGGCCGGCCGGTGGCCGCCCCGCTACCGGTAGACGCGTGGCACTGCGCGCATCGACGGGAGGAGCAGCTACGGTGCCCATGGGCGGATCCCGTATTCCCTGCGAGCGGCAGCGGGCGGCGTCCGCGTTGGTGGTGGCAGGAGGCGGCCGGCGGCGGGCCAACCCTAGGCAGAGCTCGGGAGGAGCAGCTACGGTGCCCATGGGCGGATCCCGTATTCCCTGCGAGCGGCAGCGGGCGGCGTCTGCGTTGGTGGTGGCAGGAGGCGGCCGGCGGCGGGCCAACCCTAGGCAGAGCTCGCGTCGTCGCGCGCGCAAGAGCAGGAAGAAACAGAGACTGGGAGGGGATCGATCGATGAAATTAGTTTACTTCAGACTGGGGGACCTTGCTTGTGGCGTTCGGCTCGCGAGCCGGCCGAGCCGAGCCTCGAGCCTGTCGAGCTGACCCTCGAGCCCAATTTTCAAGAAATTTTTAGAGGCAAGCCGAGCCTGGCTCGGCTCGAGTTTTCCTGAGCTTGACCGAGCCGAGCCTCGAGCCGGCTCGGCTCGATTCTAGCCCTACACACCCAGTGACCCGACAGAGCCTGGTTGAGATAATACGTGATCTGAATCATGTTGTGAAGTTGTCTACATCGATTCTAATAGACCCGGTAGAAACTGCTTGAGGTAATAAGTATCGGCATAGAATCATGAAACATAATTATGAATCAGATGTAAATTATCATTGCTTTTTGGGCATACATCCAACATGCCCACAAAATCTAACCGTTATGCCCAAAACACGCATAGGGCGGTACTACCGACTTTTCTCAGTACTACCGGATTACATGATACTACCCGGGTCACTTCTGTGTTAAAACCACTTGAATACAGTATGAAAAAACTTTTCCCGAAAGTAGGGTCGGTATTTGGGTCGGTATTACCGCCCTCTGTTTTACAGGAACACCAAGGCATAACTTGAGTATCTGAACTCCGTTTTCGATAAATTTGGCCTCTTTGGAATCACAACAACGAGCTCTACATACAAGATCTAGAGAAACATCATGGTTCAGCAAGGAAGTCAGCAAGGAAGGATAAAACCAAATGTGAAAAGGTAAAAGCTCTCTATAAAAGACGAACTGGCAAAATCTCCAATACCGAAAACGCAACATGTTTTTCATACGAAATCAGTTTTCGTTGAACTTGAGCTTGTCATGAAGATCATGACAAGCACCGAAACCCCACATAGAGAAAATCCAAATAAGAACCAGGAAACATGATGCCAAGTATGCAAAGGTTTAATCTCTCTACGACCGATATGCTAAAGCTCACTCAAGAGCCCTCTTGATAGTACGGTTATCTATCCTATAACCGGTCTCCCAACTAGCACCATGAGACCGGTACAATAGAAACCATATCAAGATCATACTTTTGCCTTGCGCGTTCCACTTGATCTAGATGATGCCGATCTTGATCTCTTTAATTGGACCATCTTTATTGATTGCGCTTCGCTTGGTGAAGACTCACATATTGCTCCACCTTGCTCCACTGTGGGAGAGACTATTTAGGCACATCTTCACTTGAAAATTCTCTCCAAATGGGTGGCAAGTTTCAAGCAAGGATTTCATCGAGATGCTTCTCTTGAACTTGTACTTCTTAAACTCGATGATGACCACCACTTGACGTCATCCTGCATGGGCTATATGAAATCTTCCTTTTAATGCAAGCCCATAGAAATGTACGTAGCCCCACATAGAAAGACCACACACACATATCATGGGTTAGTTCACAAATCTATATGGACAATTGCTTACCATACAAAGAGATACATAATCCCACTTGATACATCTTCTAGCTTTGTGTGTTGATCAATATCATGGGTTATACGCTTCCTATTTTGCAACCCTAAGTCGTTGACGTTATTTTTTTCGAGTGCTCGCCTGAACCAAACAAATTATCTATACATGCACCAACACTAACCATTTGATGTTCAACAAGATTGAAATATGAGGTTTCAGTTGCTAAATGTCGTAAATTATTTGACATGTTATAAGTTATAACCTATATGCATGATACTTAAAATCTTGCCATGTTAATTCAACACACGTTACACCTTGTTTGTGAAAATGCTTTAAGTCATGCAGCAAATTATGGGCTAAATTTGTTCCCAACTGATTTGAATATGACTTCTGGTCATTGTTAATGCAATTTTTAAGTATACAGACATATCTTATACAACCTATATCCTTCCATTTTGTTAGTTCGAACTTCTAATTGCTTTCATCCTTACAGACCAGCTGATTTGGTTGTGCAAATGATACTAAATGATTAGATGGACAATGGAGCACAATACGCTGAACTGCAGACACTTCAAGCCTGTTGAACAAAAATGTGACCCCAAGGTAGTCATCACACTATGCTTTTACAACAAGCTACTGTAAGTCCATGCATATTTTGGGTCTTTCCCTTTACATGGTTTTGATTTTGGTTTTGTCAACTGTTTGTCCAATGATTATAACATTGGCAATTTCCTGATTATACACGATGAATAACATAGTATTCATACATACTACATTCTTGCTGTATTGATCTGTATTTCCACATATTTGATCAGTGGCGGACCAAGAAGAGTTGAGTGGGGGCCTAGCCTGATGTAGTGCAACCTAGGCACACAACACCAACACCATCAAATGGCCCATTGACAAGAGTAAGAGTCAAAGCTCTCCATGATAAGGTGAATTCACTCCTATCTATGTGTGATCTCGACACTCCTTTGAATGGGTTGCTACTTCATTCCGATACCTTGTGTGTGCTCAGCTATGGTGGACCTGAAGACCCCTATGAAGATGGCCAAGAGGCGACGCATGAAGATGGACAAGGATCGAGTCAAGGCGATGAAGAGGAAGAAGAGAAGATGGAGAAGAACCTCCCAGGCGGCGGTACTACCGCCAGGTCAAGCGGTACTACCGCCCCTGGTCCAGGCAGGCCGAACCAGCCCCACGCCAGCGGTATCGGCAGCGGTACCGCCTGGTACCGCGAGCGTGGGAAGGACCAGCGCCCCACCTCAGCGGCAGCGATCGCTACCGCCACGTGCTACCGCCAAAACCCCCTGTCGGACCCCTTACCCGGTACCGCCAGCGGCGGTACTGGGCAGTACCGGGGGCGTGGGATGAAGTGAAGCCCTCCCGCACCGGCGGTACCACCGGCTATCCCAGCGGTACTACCGCCAGTGCGGGAGACTGCTCGCCAGATCTGCTGTGGAACCTTATCCGTTCGTCCCTTTTCGTATCTAGACTATTTAAGGCACCCCTTGGACTAGATCTAGGGTTAGACTATGATTTGGGAACTAAAGTAGAGCCTTGCTCCTTCTTCTCAAAGTGTCTCTTTCCTCCTTTGGAGATGATCAAGGCCTCCACATGTGGAGATGAACCAAGGCCTCCTCTTGAGGAGAAGATCCCTGCGTGGATACCAAGGCTCCGCTTGTAGTTGCGATTACTTGCTAATCTTCCCTCTTTGAGTGGCTAGATTGGGTTGGTTGGATTGACCAATTGGACAAACAATCCTAAGAGTAAGGTGTGCTTGGGAGAGGAGGATTGGGGGCTGCCCACGGGGATTTGTTACCAATCGAGTCTTGCCGGGTTGCTACTTGCTATTTACCCTTGTTTTGTGTGATTCCCCTTTTGTGTGTTCTTCGTGTTCATCCGTGTTCTTCGTGTTCTTCGTCCCTCCGCACAAATCCGTGAAAATCGGGACCTACCCGCATCATATGGTATCAGAGCTCTAGGTTGACACGGATTTGATTTGTGTTTCCACCAAAATCCACCAAATTTTTCTTCGTTTTTGAGAAATTCGAAAATTTCCACCAAAAATAGCCTTGCCTTGATTCGAGCCGATCTGTCGATTCGTTGCGTTTTTGGTAGTTTTTGTCCATGGATCTGTTGCTTTAGGACCCCCTCCACCTTTGTTTGCGTTCCCTAGCCTCAATTTTGCCATTTCCCACGGATTCGAGGAAGTTTTGGAGCCCAAAATCGCACAAAATTCGAGCAGAAAAGTCGACAGCGGTACTACCGCCAGGGCCAAATTTTTCAGAAATTTTTCTTTTCCTCGGTTCGTTTTGGCAATTCTCCTTTGTTGTTTGGTCCTTCGCTGGTGTGTACCACGTCTACGACATCGACAAGCTTCCGCAGCGACTTCATCAACGCCAAGCGACGACGCCACCAAGGACTCGACATTTCCCCACCATCATTTCCGTTGTGAGCCCTTCTTCCTTTCGCGCAACTTAACCTATTGGACTAGCTCGGTGATATTGCGAGGCATTGCACGTGTTGAGTGTTTGTCTTCAAGTATTGGCGAGTGTGTATCGTTAGAGAGCTTGGCACTAGCAAAAGAGAAGGAATCATCATCAAAAAGCAAAAATCAAAAAAAAAAGAGAAAAGAAAAGAATCAAGTGGTGCCAAGTTCATCTCTTGTAGGTTGCGACAAAGCTAAGACCGCCAAAGTGAGTGTGAGTGTTAACTCTTGTGCAAATCCGTTGCCCACAAAAAGCAATTGAGCTAGCGTCCTTCTTGTGTTGGGTGACATTTGAGCACGTAGTCTTCGTTAGGTTGTCTATCTTCGAGTGCTCGCCCTTTGGTCGCCCAACCCCATTATTCGCTTTTGTGTGTGTTTCTTCATCATTTGTGGTTGGAGTTTCTTTGGTAATTTGATCATTGTGGATTTTCTCTACCTTTGACAATATACTTGTCGGCGGGTTTGTTTGTTTCGTTTGCCACTTCATACCTTCCTATCCTCATAAGTGTGTGTGTTGGGTGTTAGAACCGGATACTCTCCTCTCAAGCCACATTATACTTGGGATATAGTTTGTCTTGGTTTTTCTTACCACATATCTCACTTGATCTTGAGAAAATGTTTAGGGGAAGTACAAACGGAAGCTCAAGCTCGGATGAGGAAATCCATGGTGGAGTTCGCGGTGATCATGGCTATGTCACACAATCGGAGCTTGTGGCATGCGACACTTCCTTCGTGGTAACATAGACGCTTCGAGCGCCGTCTTCAAAATCAAGACATCACCTTCAACGACCGCATGAGTGCTAACGAAGCAACTATGGAGAGGTTGACCGAAGCTATCAACAACCTTGCGCGACAACGAGCTTCTTCACACTCAAGCCGTACAAGAAGCACCTCAAGGTCGACACAAGCACGTCATGGACGTCATGAACCTCGACAAGAACGTCAACATGATCCAAGGCGCGACGCCCATGAACGACCTCCTCCTCACGTTGAACAACCACATGATCTTCACGCGAACAATGCCAATGCGCATCAAGAACAACCTCACCAAAATGATGACGTCGTGAACGCATACCATCACCACCACCGCAACAACGTGATCGTCATGACCCATTGGCTAATGACAATGGCGTTCCGGGTGCGAATGACTTTGGTGAACAAGGACGTCACCCTCGTCATCCTCCAAGGCCACGTCATCAAAACCATGACAATGCGAACAATGTCGAGCAACCCGTTCCTCAACAAGAGCTACCTCCTCAACATGCGCCTCGTCAAGAGCTTCCTCATGATCGTCACCAACACCAACGTTCCGAGTCAAGTGATAACGAGTCAAGCCAACACAATGGTGATGGACTCAACCGAAGGAGACGTGGACGTGCATTCCCACGTGGTGGCCACGTGACGACTATGATGACTTGACCAACGTCCGCTTTGACATACCCAAGTTCTACGGCACAAGTGATCCGGAAGCTTACTTCTCATGGGTACTCAAGGTTGACAAGATCTTCCGTGTGCAACGCTACTCCGACATCAAGAAGGTTGCCTTAGCCTCGATGGAGTTTGAAGAGTATGCTCTCTTGTGGTGGGAACAACTACAAGATGCTCGCGTCGCTAACCACCAACAACCAATTGACACTTGGGTTGAAATGAAAGAAACATGTACAAGCGCTTCGTGCCAAGCCATTACACTAGAGACTTATACAAGAAGTTGCAAGAGTTGAAGCAAGGTTTGAAGTCGGTTGACGAGTACTACAAGGAAATGGAAATCTCCATGATGAGAGCCAATGTCAACGAGTACGAAGAGCAATCCATGGCTCGTTTCATGAATGGCCTCAACTATCCCATCAAGAAGATCGTGGAGTTCCAACCATATGCCTCTTTGGTTGAGCTAGTACATCAAGCTTCCAAGGCCGAGCGCCACGTGCTTGAAGAGCTCAAATACCTCAAGACAAAGGCATTCTACGCCAACAAGCCTTCTTCGTCAACTCCTACACCTTCACAAGCTCTTCCTCAAGCGAACACTCGAGGTCCTCCAAGAGTCTCTACATCGACACCTCAAGCGCCTCAACCTTTCAAGAAAGTACCTCCCTCTCCAAGGCGCCTCAAGGATCTTCGTCCGGCACAAGACTTTGCAATGTACAAGTGCGGCGGACAAGGGCACAAATCTTTTGAGTGCACCAACAAGAAGGTCATGATCATCAATGACATGGGAGAGTATGAATCTATGAGTGAAGATGAGTACAATGCTTTGAACAAGGTCGCCACAATGCAAAGTGCTCAAGAAGAAGAAAGTGAGATCTATTGTGATGGCGACAACAACCCTTCCTTGGTTGTGGCAAGAGCTAACCACCAATGTTCAAGTGGAAGAAGACCAAAGATGCAACTTGTTTCACACAGAGCGGGAATCAATGGAAAGTCCATCAAGGTCATCATAGATGGTGGAAGTTGCCACAACCTAGCGAGCAAAGAACTTTGTGATAAGCTCAACTTGAAGTTCAAGAAGCACCCACATCCTTACCATGTGCAATGGTTGAGTGATACCGGAGCCGTCAAGATTCAACACATGGTGCAAGTGTCCTTCAAGATTGGAGCCTATGAAGATACGGTTGATTGTGATGTTGTGCCTATGAACGTTTGTCACTTACTCCTTGGGCGTCCATGGCAATTTGACAAGGGTGCTATGCATGATGGACGAACAAACTACTATAGCTTCAAGAACAACGACAAGACCTTCGTCCTTCGTCCCATGACACCAAGTCAAGTCATCGCCGACAACGCCAAGACTATTGCAAGGGCACAACAAGATCGTTCGTCTAGTGAGATGAGTGGTGAGCGAGAGACCCACCATAAAGTGAGTGAGAGCCACAAGCCAAATGAGTGTGACACTTCAAAGAGAGTTCCCACAAAACTTACACTATTTGCCACAAAGAGAGAGATGAGGGAGTTGAGAGAAAACCCATCCACCCTACACTATGTGCTCATATGCAAGGGTGAAGTTTCTATGACTAACACTTTCACAAACCTTCCTCCTTCTTTGTTGTCTCTTTTGAAGGACTTTGAAGATGTTTTCCCTCAAGATGTGCCACCGGGACTACCTCCTCTACGTGGAATCGAGCACCGCATCGACCTTGTTCCCGGCGCACCGCTACCAAACCGCGCTCCTTACCGCACCAACCCCGAAGAGACAAAGGAGATCGAGCGGCAAATACAAGAACTTCTTGCCATGGGACACATCCGCGAGAGCTTGAGTCCGTGTGCCGTGCCCGTCATCTTGGTACCCAAGCACGACAACACTCTTCGCCTTTGCATGGATTGTCGCCCCATCAACGCCATCACCGTTCGGTATCGCCATCCTATCCCTCGCCTTGATGATATGCTCGATGAGCTTTGTGGTTCCGCTATATTCTCCAAAATTGATCTTAAAAGTGGATATCACCAAATACGCATGTGTGAAGGTGATGAATGGAAGACCGCATTTAAAACTAAGCTTGGTCTTTATGAGTGGCTCGTCATGCCATTTGGTCTTTCCAATGCACCTTCTACTTTATGCGTCTCATGAATCATGTTTTGCGTCCTTTTATTGGCAAATTTGTTGTGGTATACTTTGACGACATCCTTATCTATAGCAAGTCTTTGGAAGAGCACACTTCTCATGTTGCTCAAGTTTTGTTGGTTCTTCGCAATGAAAAGCTTTATGCAAATCTTTCTAAGTGCACTTTTGCCACCAACAAACTTGTTTTCTTGGGTTTTGTTGTTTCTTCGGATGGAGTTGAAGTTGATGATGCAAGATACAAGCAATTCGGACTTGGCCTTTTCCGACATCACTTGAGGAGTTGAGACGTTTTCTTGGTTTTGCCGGATTTTACCGCCGTTTCATCAAGGATTTTTCCACAATTGCTTGCCCCCTCCATGAACTTACAAAGAAGAATGTACCTTTCATTTGGGGCAATGCACATGATTTTGCTTTCAATGAGCTCAAACGGTTATTAACCGAAGCACCACTCCTTGCCCTTCCGGATTTCTCTAAGACATTTGAGATTGAATGCGATGCAAGTGGATTGGGCATTGGTGGAGTGCTTATGCAAAATGGTAGACCCATCGCATACCATAGTGAGAAACTAGATGGAGCTCGCTTGAATTACCCCATTTATGACAAAGAGTTATTTGCTTTGGTTCGTGTTTTGGATGTGTGGCAACATTACCTTCGTCCTAAGGAATTTGTCATTCATTCCGACCATGAATCCTTGAAATATTTGAAAAGTCAAACAAATTTGAACAAAAGACATGCTAAGTGGGTTGAGTTCATTGAGTCTTTCACTTTGTAATCAAATACAAGAAAGGTAAAGACAATGTGGTCGCGGATGCTCTATCCCGCAAGGCCAACCTACTTACACGTCTTGACATTAGTGTCTTGGGTTTGGATGAGATTAAAGAGTTGTATGCTACCGATGCTTTCTTTGGAGACATTTTCGCTCAATGTTCGGAGCACAAAGGAATTGGTGATTTCTATTTGCACAAAGGTTTCTTGTTTAAGGCTAACAAACTATGTATACCCGAGTCTTCGCTTCGTTTGGTCCTTTTGAAGGAATCTCATGGAGGATCACTCATGGGTCACTTTGGACGTGACAAGACCTTTGCCATGCTCTCCACAAACTACTATTGGCCAAGGATGTACCGGATGTGAACCGCTTGGTGCGACGATGTTCAACATGTCTCAAAGCTAAGTCTACTCTAAACTCTCATGGTTATACACACCTTTGCCTATTCCACATCACCCATGGTCCGATATAGCTATGGATTTTGTCTTAGGACTCCCACGCACTAAAACAAACAAGGATTCCATCTTTGTCGTCATTGATCGCTTCTCTAAAATGGCACACTTTATACCTTGCAACAAGAGCGACGATGCTTCACACATTGCTACTTTGTTTTTCAGGGAAATCGTCCGTCTTCATGGCGTGCCCAAGACCATTGTGTCGGATCGTGACACCAAGTTCGTGAGCTATTTTTGGAAGACTTTGATGGCCAAGATGGGAATCAAGCAACTATTCTCCACCGCATACCACCCTCAAACCGATGGCCAAACCGAAGTGGTGAACCGAAGCCTTTCCACACTCCTTCGTGTGTTGATCAAGCCTAACTTGAAGAATTGGGAAGAGTGCATCCCACACGCCGAGTTCGCCTACAATCGAGCACTACATCGCGCAACAAAGAGAACACCCTTCGAGGTCGTCTATGGCTACAACCCCTACACCGCGCTCGACATGCTACCACTTCCACTCCGTGAGCAAGTCAACATGGACTTCGACAAGCGTGCCGCTTACATGAAGAAACTACACGAAGACACAAGGGCCACGCTTGAGAAGCACAACGAAGACCATACTACGAAGATGAACAAGAACAAGCGCCCCATGATCTTTGAAGAAGGAGACCTTGTTTGGCTACATCTACGCAAGGACCGCTTCCCCGATGAGAGAAAGTCTAAGCTCGCGCCAAGAGGAGATGGCCCTTTCAAGGTTATCAAGCGCATCAACGACAATGCATACAAGATCGACATATCCAAGTCCAAGTACGGCGTTCATGACACCTTCAACGTTGCCGACATCTCACCTTACTTTGGAAACCCAAGTGATGATGAGGACGAAGAGTCGAGGACGACTCTTTTCCAAGGGGGGGGGAGATGATGTAGTGCAACCTAGGCACACAACACCAACACCATCAAATGGCCCATTGACAAGAGCAAGAGTCAAAGCTCTCCATGATAAGGTGAATTCACTCCTATCTATGTGTGATCTCGACACTCCTTTGAATGGGTTGCTACTTCATTCCGATACCTTGTGTGTGCTCAGCTATGGTGGACCTGAAGACCCCTATGAAGATGGCCAAGAGGCGACGCATGAAGATGGACAAGGATCGAGTCAAGGCGATGAAGAGGAAGAAGAGAAGATGGAGAAGAACCTCCCAGGCGGCGGTACTACCGCCAGGTCAAGCGGTACTACCGCCCCTGGTCCAGGCAGGCCGAACCAGCCCCACGCCAGCGGTATCGGCAGCGGTACCGCCTGGTACCGCGAGCGTGGGAAGGACCAGCGCCCCACCTCAGCGGCAGCGATCGCTACCGCCACGTGCTACCGCCAAAACCCCCTGTCGGACCCCTTACCCGGTACCGCCAGCGGCGGTACTGGGCAGTACCGGGGGCGTGGGATGAAGTGAAGCCCTCCCGCACCGGCGGTACCACCGGCTATCCCAGTGGTACTACCGCCAGTGCGGGAGACTGCTCGCCAGATCTGCCGTGGAACCTTATCCGTTCGTCCCTTTTCGTATCTAGACTATTTAAGGCACCCCTTGGACTAGATCTAGGGTTAGACTATGATTTGGGAACTAAAGTAGAGCCTTGCTCCTTCTTCTCAAAGTGTCTCTTTCCTCCTTTGGAGATGATTCAAGGCCTCCACATGTGGAGATGAACCAAGGCCTCCTCTTGAGGAGAAGATCCCTGCGTGGATACCAAGGCTTCCGTTTGTAGTTGCGATTACTTGCTAATCTTCCCTCTTTGAGTGGCTAGATTGGGTTGGTTGGATTGACCAATTGGACAAACAATCCTAAGAGTAAGGTGTGCTTGGGAGAGGAGGATTGGGGGCTGCCCACGGGGATTTGTTACCAATCGAGTCTTGCCGGGTTGCTACTTGCTATTTACCCTTGTTTTGTGTGATTCCCCTTTTGTGTGTTCTTCGTGTTCATCCGTTGTTCTTCGTGTTCTTCGTCCCCTCCGCACAAATCCGTGAAAATCGGGACCTACCCGCATCATAGCCCCCACTAAAGAAACTTATTTGCTTTTTTGGCTCCATGTTGTAACTTATTTTCACACTTTTTTAATATTGCAGGATGACTTCTGAGGGGATGATCCATAGATTTTCTGATACACCATTCCAGAATAATGCTGAACCAGTCTACCTGCTTACCAGTCCACCTGAATCAATACCTACAAGTGATACATATCTTGATGCTGAGGGTAGCCACTCTTCGACCTCTAGCGTAAAAACTGAAGAAAGGCATGGAAGATTCGATCAAAACTATTGATAAATATATATGTGAAATTGATAAAGCCTAGAAAATTATGGCATAGTCTAGTCTGAGCTCGTAAGATTCGGATCTTGTTAATTAACTGTTGTAAGATTCTGGCAAAAAACTTTCTGTCCAATATCTGTTGTGCTTGATGGACTCGAATGTAATTTTAATTTGGTCGATATTTCTAATAATTAATTAAGTATTCAAAAATTAATTTGGCCAATCCACCCGCCATATATTTTTGGGCCACTATTTAACAATTTTATAATTAGTAGCCGTCTAATGGGTTACCTAAATGATCCTAAATATGACATAAAAGAGGTCCAACAAATGTATGAACGAAAATGGGCTATCACAGGCCCACCTGCCAATTTAATGGGTCGGTCTATCTAAACCTGAGGGCCCGGCCTACCTGATCCTAATGGGACAACCTGCCTAAATCTAATGGACTGGCTTGTTAACCTGGGCCGACCTGTTAAGCTGACAGCCACGCGTTTTTTTACCACGGTACCTGTTGTGGAGAAAATCTTTTTGACCACGAAAAATGAACCTTCTACCATGGGTGTGGTACGTTTTCTTTTCTTCTAGTGGCCCCAAATTTCCACGCGAATGAGGTTAAGGATAACCAATATTCCCCGGGCATTCACTGGAATTTTTTTTGCTTAATAAAATCTTCGTCCGACTGATTTGGAACTGGATCAGTAAAGTCTACATACGGGTTGATTGAAATGAGTGAACACGCATTTTCTAATTTGGATCGGAAGGAGCAGAAAACAGCTGCACACTGGGCAGACGCTCTCCAATTCATGAAAAACTTTGAATTCTTCCCGTGTCTTGATCTAGTCTAGATAAAAAAGAGACTAGAAAACCATCTCCACACCCATCTCTCCTTTCTCCTTCCCATTTCATTATTTCAAACGTGGCTCACCAACAAGCAACAACAGCAACAAACGTCTCTCCCTCTCTCGACGAAAACCATTTCAGAACCACCTTCAAACTCCTTCCGCAATCGATCCCCCAAAATTCCCTTCTCCCTCGTACAATCCCACCGCGAACTCGATCAGCACCAATCCCGATTCGCCCCTCCAAACCCTGCCCGCTCCAACCCCGCGCCAATCCCACCCACATTGCCTGTCTCCCCCAGATCTGGGCTCCAGCTGCAGAAGCTCCAGATCCCGCGCTCTCTCGTAGCCGGACGCCGAGCTGGCTCCGCAGAAGCGGTCGCAGCGCGGTGGCGGGGGCGTTGGCGCAGCCGCCGCCACCGCTGCCGCGGCGTCATCTGCTGCGGGTGACTCGGGGGACGCGGTGATGGCGCGCTGGCTGCAGTCCGCAGGGCTGCAGCACCTCGCCGTCTCTTCCTCTGCGACCGGGCCCGGGCCGGGGATGGGGATGGCTGGAGACCCCCGCGCCGGCGGCATCCTCCCGAACCTTCTCATGCAGGTTCGTCTCGTCGCCTGCATTTGCACGATCGCTAGCTTCTGCACGCGGATCTTGTGCGTTTCCTTGCGAGCGGGCGCTTGTATTTTTTTTTTTTTTTTGAGAGGGCGGGCGCTTGTATTTCCTTCAAGTATGTCCCTTCTTTTGGTCGGATCGGTGAAGGAATGGTCGGAAACCAGTGAGTTTAATCGTCCCCGATAGTCAGGGGGTGAGTTCCCTAAATGCACCCGTGCAACGAAAAAGTAGTGGGTTCCAAACCAACACTGCGCCATGAGTGATATGTAGGTGTATGGGTCATATGGGAAATTTAGGGTTTCCAAGTCTGGCAGGTCGGGGTTATGCTACCTGAAGGTTTGTTGTGAATCTGTGTTCATTATTATCGAGGCAGCCTTGTGAACTTAAATGGCTGGCGCGCCTGCGTCTAGTCTGCTTATGAAAGTTGCCACTGCAGGCAGGATGTAAAATGGTTAGGTTGATAGTTCTGCTAGTTAATTGTAAGATAGTATCTTGGTGCATGTTGTTTTGAAATGGTCCCCTAAATAGCATTTCAACGCCCCGACTAATTGCTTTCAGCATGTTACATGAAGTTCAGTTTAGAACTGCACTCTGTTGACCTGGATGGTGGAACTATGCCTCTTCAGTGTGAAGAAGTTAGCTGGATGGGTTGAATTGAGACTGAATAGCGCCACTCTTTGAGGGCAGGTTACTATGTTTGTTTAAAATGGTTTTGAGGTCTAATATTTTCTGTAATGTTGAGTTGGTGTGCAAAGAAGTTAGCTGAATGCAAATTGTAGGATGATTTTTTTTGCCACATAAAACTGAATTTGGTTTATTATGTTGCAAACAATTGAATATTAGTTAGAGAGAAAATATTGTACCTGCTATTTGTTACGTTACATGCCCAATGGAACTGTGAAGTTTTCTCGATCTTGAATTTCAAGGAACATCTACTGTATTAAATATTCATATTACATGACATTACCTAGGTGACTATGTCAACTTTTGATTGTGGCATCTAGTGCAAAGGTTTGACCCAACAATAACTTTAATCTGTACTAGATCTATGCATGAGGTCGGCATGTTGAAGCCATGCTAGTTATTTGTGTATCTGTTCATATTTCACACTAAGGGCACTTTGCACCTCTAGTATTGCTTAGCATGCCTAATATTGCCTATGATGAATAGCTAAAGCCTTGGAGGACTTATCATTTGCTCAGCGATAAGAGCTTTATCAATACGTATTTGTTGTTGCCAAGTGGTTATATGTAGTTTTACAGATGTTACTATTATCATTTGTAGGGGTATGGGCCCCAATCGATTGAAGAAAAACAAAAGCTTTACATGCTATTAAGGAGCCTGAATTTTAATGGCGAATCAGCATCTGCACCTATATCTGAGCCATACACACCAACAGCCCAGAGCTTCAATGGCGGCCATTCTATAGATGGATTCTACTCACCTGAACTTAGAGGTGAATTCGGAGCTGGCCTTTTGGATCTTCATGCGATGGATGACAGTGAGCTTCTTTCTGAGGTATGTCTATGGATAGTATAGGCAAAACAACCTTGTGTGTCCACACAACAAATGGTATATCTGCATCTGCTCATTTTTTGTTACCTTCTCCTATAACTAGGGAGATGATGCAAGTGATAGAGATTTGAACGCATTTCATGTTCAAATCTTAATATTTGTTCTGCAGTAATGCCTTCACGTGGTCTAATCCAGCTATGGTGTCTTCTTTGTCAGACTGTAGCATCAGAACCATTTGAAGCCTCACCCTTTGTGCCAAAGGAAACCAATGACGATGATGACGATGTAATATCAGGAAACCAGCAAGGTCTATCAGAAAATTACAGTGGTGCAGTCACCAGCGAAAAAGAGAACAATACTAGAGAAAGTAATGTAGCAAAGATTAAAGTTGTGGTACGTTGTCACTTCCAACTTCCAAGTACTACTACTTTGTCTACAGTTATGCACTGATATCATAATGCAGTTAGTTCTTTGCTTTTTAATGTTAGTGAAAATATTATTCGATTAATAATTATAACAATGTCAGGTAAGGAAGAGACCTCTGAACAGAAAGGAGATATCTCGAAAGGAGGAGGATGTCATAGATGTACATAATTCTCAATTCTTGACTGTTCATGAACCTAAACTAAAGGTGCCATCTTTCATCTATTTGTTAGTATTCTTCACTATGTCTGCATTGGTAGTTCACAGATATAAAATTATATGGTTCCATCGGCTCGTCTTTTTATGGGGTTATAGATGTCTTGTGATGAAGCAGAGGCAACTGTAGGAATAGAGGCAACCCATTTCCTCCTTCCAAGTTTTCTACGACAACTGTTCTGCTCTTGTTTGCAGTATGATATTTACAGCAACATATATTTCTTGCCTGTGTTCAAAATCAATAGTACTAAATCATTTTAATGCTGATATGCCATAGGTCATGAATTATGATGTGTGCGAACAAGTATGCTTTGAAGTGATACAGACTGAATAGTGATAGTTGGACCTGTCATTTATGCAACATTAATATGAAGAGCTTGAAGCATTTCATTCAAAAGACCATTTTTTGAGCATTTAAGTTTTGTTGTCTGCACATTGGCGTCTGTCTGCATCCTGCAATGGCACGCTGAAATGTAAAAAGATAGTAGATCCATCTTCCCCGTCACAGCACTTGTAGTATAATTGTTGCGGGCCTAGATATGGTTTGCTAAAATAATCTATGTAACATTGTTGCTATGTACGCAGTGGTGACACCATAGTGAATGTGATGTCAAGCATCACAGGAGTTTTAGTATTCTGCTGTAATGGTAATGCCCTATGAATACAAAGCTATGACATCACAGGTTTTGATGCCTAGCACGACTACAATATGTACGAGTGCATGACTGAAATACACTAGATTCTCACATATGGGGGTTAAGTATAATTTACGGAAGAGGATTGCTTGAGACAAACCATTTCATGTGATCTATTTACTTGCTAGTGTGTCCTCATTAAGTTTGTCAGTAAAGATGCAACACTTAACCATCATATGTAATTATCAATAATAAAATTGCCATTAATAAGCCTTTTTAGCTTGTCCTGTGATTAACATGTAGTCTCCACTGGAAGGTGGATTTGACAGCTTATGTGGACAAACATGAATTTTGCTTTGATGCTGTACTGGATGAGGAAGTCACTAATGATGAGGTAATATGTTTTTTCTAACCATCATCAGTGGCTGCAGAATGTCTTCTTTTCTCTTATTCACCAATTACCATGTAATTCTTGGCATATAAGGTACTTCGTTGTTTGAGCAGGTGTACCGGGAGACCGTGGAGCCCATTATACCGATAATTTTCCAAAGGACGAAAGCAACATGTTTTGCATATGGCCAAACAGGTTAGCTAACGCTGGCTGTTAAACAATTAACCCTGTTTTCTTTAGAATTCCGGCAAATTATGTCTTCAGTTCAGTGTGCTTATGATTAGTCATGTTTCCGTATGTCCCATAGATTCTACACAATTCAGTTCAATGTATTTCAGATTTTCTGAATTGCTTATTTTTAAACGTTCTGTCTGTCAAGTGTTTGGCTCTACATGGCCTATACACAGCTATTATGATTTCCGACTTCCTGGAAGGGATAAAGCTGAACATTTGACATTAAGTGTAGCATGGAATTGATGTGACAGTTTGATAGGTCAATATGTGATTTCTGTTCTTGGAAGCATTATTAGAAATGTGCTTAAAATCAATACAGCATGGACTTTCTCTCTCAATGGTTTCTGAAGATGCTATATATGCTAGATGCAGCCTTTATTCATCTATGTCATCTGAATGTTATGATGTACATGGAGTTACTCTAACGCATTTGAAATTTTGAATTAGGAATCGTTCTTGCACATCTACCGATTCCTAGTTTGATTGACAGTCTTGCTTTGCAGCATGGCTAATCATCCTTCCTATGCAGGTAGTGGCAAGACATATACAATGCAGCCCCTGCCTCTAAGGGCTGCACAGGATATGGTTCGTCTTTTGCATCAACCTGTGTACCGGACTCAAAATTTCAAGTTGTGGCTTAGCTACTTCGAGATATATGGCGGGAAGCTATTTGATCTTCTCAGCGAAAGGAGGTTGATTGCTGCATTGCATTCTTATATCATCTAATTTGGCATAGTAAACTTCATGGGTCGTCGCCATTAATTGTAGGCATATTGTTTAGGTATAGTATGCAGCTACACATGTAATTTGGGCTGCCACTTGGGTACTTTGCTTATCTTTCTTTCCTTTTTTTTCCTTTGCATTTATCTCTGTGTGATCATGTTCATGTTATCCCTGTATGATTGTATGTTTCACATTTATAAGATTATATCTTAGGAATGACGGAAAAACCTTTTATGTTTCTTGTATACAAGTGTTAGAACACACACATATATGTGATAATTGGTGATTACCTATTGGTAAGTGGTTAACAATGATAATGCGAGTAGTTTTGTGGTTAGTGAAACCAGGTTCTTGCTGATCATATGAAGTACCACCACCTTTTGTCAGGGGTGCTTTCAATGCTTTAGCGAATTCAGGGCAACTGATGACTCATATTAAATACTACCCTTATCCAAAATATAAGTCCTTTTAGACTTTTACCAGTCAAAACATTTCTAATTTTGCCATCAATGAAGAAAGAATTAATGGCATCCAAAGCATCAAATTGATATTTTGCGTTTTCAAAACATCCAAAACATCAGTATGGGGTGGGGTGGCCCTTTTTCTGGGCTTGTACATAAACCTTCTTTCTATCAATGAATCGAAAGGAAATGTTTTTTTGCGTTTTCGCAAAAAAAGATTTATCATGAAGTATTATTATGTGCACTTGTTTTTATGTTAGGCAACATGTTTGCACAGAAATTCATGGTCAAAGTACCATCTTGAAAACTCTGCCGTGTCTTACATTTTGAATCGGAGGAAGTACGAGAATTACTCAGCAACCTTAGTTGTTTAAACTGGGCATTGAAATAAAACTTTGCTCTGGACATACATCTCAGTAACCTGCGTTTTGTAATTAATCTTATGGGGTTTTGTTCTTTTTCTTCCTTTTAACTTGGTTATATGGTTTAATGTGAGCTGTATTTTTTCCCAATATTTTTCTAGGCCACTCTGCATTAGGGAAGATGGGAAGAAACAGGTCTGCATTGTTGGTTTACAGGAGTTTGAGGTTTGTGATGTCCAGATTGTCAAAGAATACATTGAGAGAGGAAATGCCTCGAGAAGTACAGGATCAACTGGGGCCAACGAAGAGTCATCACGATCTCATGCCATTCTGCAATTAGCTGTGAAGAAGCACATCCCAGTGATAGAGAGTAGAAGACAGAGAGAACGTGAAGCGAATGAAGCTAAAAGCACAAAGCTGGTTGGAAAATTATCATTTATTGACCTTGCTGGAAGCGAGCGTGGTGCTGATACAACAGATAATGACAAACAGACAAGGTACTTATTTTCATCCTATAGATATAGACTTCTGTTTTTCTTGCATGCTGATGCACTAGTTGTATTATTTTCATTTACTTGCTATGCTATCTGTGAATACCAACATAATACTGTCTTTTACCATCTAACTTTCTTCTTGTACCAGAATTGAGGGTGCAGAAATAAACAAGAGCCTTTTAGCTCTCAAGGAATGCATTCGTGCACTGGATAATGATCAACTACATATTCCTTTCAGAGGAAGCAAGCTCACTGAGGTGCTTCGTGATTCGTTTGTTGGAAACTCTCGAACAGTAATGATTTCTTGCATCTCACCGGGTTCAGGTTCATGTGAACATACACTAAATACCTTACGATACGCTGACAGGTGATATTCCCTTTAAATGTCTCCAAATTTACATATTAGGTTTGATAGTTTCGAAATACATTTAGTTGTCAGGTATCATAATATTGCTGCTAAAAAAACAGGGTTAAAAGTCTTTCGAAAGGTGGCAACTCAAAAAAAGAGCAGTTCACTACACAGTTTGTGTCCTCCAGCAAGGAATCTACCAACATTTCGTACCCATTATCAGGTGAAGCTGAAGAAACTATGGACCAGATTCAGGAGAACAGATATAGTGACGCTTCAAAGAAAGTTGTTGAAAATAGTGCGAGTTCTTCAGTGGACCCTGATAGGAACTCATTTAGTATGATTCCAAGTTATTCACATAGAGGAAAAGAAGAAACTAGTTCAACATCTGCCTTGAGTGATAGAGAGAGGGTTGATTTGAAATCCAACCCAACTGGCTATAGCAGTAAAGCACAGTCACTTCAGAATTCAGTTAATTCACAAGAAGAGGATAAAGTTACAAAAGTCTCACCTCCTCGGAGAAAAGCTAATATTTCAGAGAAATCTGAACGGCAGAGCAACTATGCGAAAAGGGAAAATGTGCCAGAGGTAAGTCGGATTGTCCATAAACAGCAACTGAAACAGCAGCAGCAAAGACCATCGTCTACCTTGGCATCACAGGTTTCATCAAAACAATCTGAAAAGGAAAGTTCATGTGATGATATGGAAATAAATGCAATACTTGAGGTGATTTTTTTTATCATAATCGTATTTAGTTTACTAATTGGATATGTGATACAAACTTTTTGTTTGTTTGTTTAGGAAGAGGAGGCGTTGATAGCAGTGCACAGAAAGGAAATTGAAAATACTATGGAAATAGTGCGGGAAGTAAGTTTTATTTACTCAACTGCGTACGAATTTACGTCAAGCATGTCTTCGTGTTTGATGATATTGTGTCATGCTCCGTATTGTTGATTGTTGAGTTGCTTGCGGTGTAATTGCCCATCATAATTTAATGCGATGATCATGATTGGAGCAGATCTTTATCTAACAATCTTGAGCTCCTAAAGGGATACTGGATTCATAATGATAATATCATATCCCTTAAAAATAATCTCATTTTTTTCTAATGAAACTTATCTCTTTTACATATAATAAACCTATATAAGGGAATGAGCCTAAATTCAAGGTAACTGATTATTCTTATATCTGTTTTTCAACTGACATTGCACTAATGGCCGGTGAAGTCCAATATAGCAAGCCCCCAAAAAAAGGAAAACAGAGCATGCTAATTACCTGTGCAGGACGGGGAGAGAGACAGGTCGGATGTGCATGAACTGTTTTTCTGTGGGGTGGCATTTCGGTTGTAATTACACTGAAGTTGGAGGGTAGCTCAATGTACTGATTCATTTCCTGATACGAGAAGCTCGGGAAACTGCCGTCCTCAGGCTTCTCGCGATACACAGAAAACCAGTTTTGCGGTGGAAATAAGCGGTCCACAAATTTCTTGGTTCTTTTGGGCTTGTAAGGTTTGCCATAAGCCGCTATAGAAGCCTAAAATAAGTGGCCTTTATTATAATCTGTCGAGCACTGTATACCAGTCGGGCAGCTGCAATGCCTGCAATGTTCAAAAATGCTTGAGCAACTGCTGGGTATCAACTAGTTAGGCAGTCACGGACCGGAACTGCTATGCCAGCTGTGCCTGAATATTTTCCTAGTTTACAGGCTTGTTTGCCAATCCTGAACAAGCATTGCTGGCTGACTCTTTCTGTACCTTCTGCACGATCAAACAATAGTTCATATAGGAATGTTTTTAGTGCTCTTAGTTCTTGTAAAGTGCGAACCTAAATTTTGCGGCTTACTTCCCATTGTTTGTTATGCAATAGTTGTGAAATCGTCTGACCAGAATAATTCCATTTTGTACAGCTTTGATACCATTACTTGCACTTACTTTAGATGTCCAGGTTCACTGATATATCTTTATATCATTTAGCCAAGCACCAACTTGTAACACAATACCACTGGTGTTACAGATTATGTACATTCAGATACATTTTTACTGATTACCGATAATGACACTGCTTAACACTAGTCACAGTTTGGATGTCATTTCAACACTATGTTATTGCCTAACAGTTAACACCACTTGCCATTGTCTTGCAGGAGATGAACCTCTTGGCAGAAGTTGACCAACCAGGTAGCCTTATTGATAATTATGTGGCACAACTGAATTTTCTCCTGTCACGGAAAGCTTCTGGCTTGGTCAGTCTCCAGGCACGCTTAGCAAGGTTTCAACAGCGCCTGAAAGAAGAGATCCTTAGCCGTAAGAAACCATCAAGATAGTTTAACCTGAAAACTTAAATCCATTTTGGTATGTTATGAGTTGCAAGGAGCTCTGAGTGGGAGGTATGTTTTATTCTGATCTCCCATACGATCACACTTCACTTCCGAGCTCGAAGAAAAGGGTCTAAAAAACTGTGAAAACGAGAACTCGGGAACGAGTAAGAAATTGAGATGTTGGGGGGTTGTGCAGGCGCATCGGTTTGAGGTCTTGCTCTTTTTTCTTCTTCTCCAAAGGTTTGTTTCATTGTTTTTTCTGGTGGCAGGATGGATTGTCATCATTGCCACTTTCTTTTTGTATGAATATAGTTCAACTGATGTTTGGAGATGATGAGGAAATTATCATCGTACCTCGCCAGCAGACACCATTGTTGTATTATTTCTATCAAGAAAAGGTTGCAGGCATTAAGTTCTTCAGTGGCTTTTAACTGAATTGTGCACGGTTTGTCAAGTGTTAACTACGGTATCATCGATGGACTTGTTTATGAACAACTGGAAAGCTTGAAGATTTAGATTGTCATTCAGCTGTACATTATGTTATATCAGTTAGTTTTTCTAAGAATATAAATATAAGCTTTTTAATGTGTAGATGCACTACATTAACACTTGGCAATTTGTGCAATAATGTGACATTATTATTTTTGTTCAAAAAAGGAAAGAAACGAACGATTAGTATGATGATTATACATACACTTTATTTTCTATATGGTCACAAATGGCTGCATTTAAAAAGATCTATCGGGAAGTGTGTTTTTGGATTGTTTCACGGACGCACTTTCAGTCTTGCGAGGAATGAACTAATCTTTAGATCCCCGTTTCTGGATAAGCCTCCCACGAGAGGTGAGCTAATTTTTTTAAAATAATACACGAAAATTATTTAATTCTGGAAATATTACGCGATTTTTATTTTTTTCAAAAATATTCCTCAGTCGGTCGCGGCGAAACCGATAGGAGGTTCTCGTCTTCGGCGAGGACGAGTACGGTGTACTCGGTTCTGACGGAGCCGACAACGCGTAGTCGGCCACGTGGAGACCGATTACTGGACGGGCCACGTCGCCCTGGGCGCTGTCGTCTTGGGCTGGCTTGTCGTGCTCGCCGACGCCGACTAGTGGGCCCAGTCGGTCACGCCGGAGCCGACAAGGCCCTGCATGGCGTCGAGCGCAGGCAGGAGCGGCCCCTTCTCTTCTCTTTCTTCTTTCTTCTTCCTTGCCCGTGCTGTGTTCTTCCTTTCCTCTCTCCACTCCTCATACAAACTGAATTAAACCAGTGATTTTGACCAACAATCTTCACGTTTGACACCATAAATCGGTGCTAGAAGATAGAGGGAGGCCAAGGAACTTCCGATCTCCTGATGGGATAGCTCGTGGTGGTGGTGGTGATGGTTGGCGGGTGGTGGTGGTGGTGATGGTGGTGGTGGTGCTGGAGGGCTGCGTGGTGGTCTTGCTGGAGAGCTGCATTGTGGTGGTGCTGCTCCTGTTGATGCGCCGTTGATTCGAGACCGTTGGACGCCGTCGCCTCTCACGCTTCTAGGGTATGATTCGATTTTTCAATATTGTAGTGCTATATTTGTTACATGTATGAACATGTGTTGTTAAAAAATAGATTGTGACGGTAGTAAATATGGTAGCTATATTTGTAAGTTCATTTGAAAAAATGTAGCTATATTTGTAGGTTCATTCGGGAAAATGTAGATATATATTGGTTGTGGCGGTAGTAAATAATGTAGGTATCTATGTAGTTTAATTAAATATGTGTAGTATTAATTTTAAAAAACATGGTGTAGGTAGCTATATATAGTTGGTGCTGTTATATGCGGAATAATATTAACGATGGTCAATATTTATTTATGTCAGCGGAGATGTCTGATTTAGTGAAGATCCGATTTTTCTATGGTCCTGGTAGAGTCCAAATGTGTGATACGGGAGCTGATCTGAGCCAGTTTGATTCTATAGATGTCGACATGCCAGCTCCTCAAACATGGTCTCTAAGTCAGGTTAAAGATTGGTTGACAGAAAGTTTAAGGTTTGATAGTCGGACACAGACCGTCAGTGTTCATGCTTGGTGGAGCCATTCAAGGACAAATATTTACTTCATTTTGAGACCACTGGAGTGTGATTCTGATTGGGTGCGATGGTTAAAAGGCTGCGCAAAAAGGAATTGCTTTCCTTGTGCCCTAGTTCTTCCCGCCTTGAACGATGTCAGTGCCCCTGAGTCCGACTTTAGTGCCCATGAAGGTGAGGGTGCTTATGAGCCTGGCCAGGGAAGTGAAGAGATGAACATATCTTTGTCAAATTATGGGTCTGATTTTGGTGGTGGTGGTAACGAGTCGGGGCAGAGCAGTCAAGTACAAGGAGGGGACATTGATAGTGGGGAGGCGAATGGCGACGAGGTAGGCGGGCACATGCAGAACGAGATGGAAGATGAAGATGCAGATGGCTACAGTGCTGAAGGCGATGATTCCGATGAGTCAGACGGGGAAGAGAACGCAGATGAGGTACCTAATCCTGCAGCCTGGAATCAGGACCACTCTTCGGCGATGACCGTAAACGATGGTCATGATTCGGCATGGCAATATCATGAGAACAACATTGCGAAGGGTGCTTTGTATACTGACAAGCAAGCTTTGAGGGATGCAGTCGTTAAATGGGCATTGTCCACCCACAGGGTTATGAAAACTACCGTGTCAAGTAAAAAATATTTGACAATGGAATGCGAGACAATAACTTGTCCCGGCAGGGTGCATGGACATCTCCCAAAGAATGGCTATAGTTGGAGGATAAGTGACTTCGTACCTCACTCCTGTCGAATTGAAAATATCCCTGCAGAGCACCGTAATGTTTCTTCCACGCTTATAGCTCGGTTGCTGTACAGGGAGATAGTGTCCTGCGCATCGATGGAAGTGAGTGCCCTCCAGACAAAAGTGGCTGTCACATTTAAGTACGAAATATCATATGGCAAGGCTTGGAGGGCTAAGCATACGGCGCTTGAGAACAGATTTGGTTCATATTTGGACGCATATGACTCTGTTATTCGGCTGCTGCATACTCTGCAGTACCGGAATCCAGGCACCTATGTAGATATCCAAGATTTGTTCAGGCCAGAGTTCCCAACTGTGAGGGTGCTGCATCGAGTGTTTTTATCATTCGGCGTATGCATCGAGGCTTTCAAACATTGCCGTCCGGTGATATGTGTAGATGGCACCTTTCTCACATGCAACTATAGGGGACAGATCCTGACTGCAATTGGTCAAGACGGTAACAATATGGTTGTGCCCCTCGCATTTGCTTTTGTGGAGAGCGAGAACATTGACAGTTGGACTTGGTTCTTCAGGCAACTAAAAATAGCAGTTGTGAAGGATAAGCCGAACGTGTGCATCCTTCATGACAGGCATGCAGGTATACTCAACGCGATAAAGACACTCACCAATCCTGTGCCTGAGGAACAGACTCCATGGCAGGACATGCAGAGCCGTTGGTGCATGCGCCATCTAGGTGCCAACTTCTTCTCGCAGTTTAGAAATAAGGACCTGATGAACCTATTCAAGAAACTCTGCAAGCAGAACCAAGAATGGAAGTACACGAAGATACGTGAAAGACTTGATTTGTGCACGCAGAGACATGTTCGGGACAGGAAGAGGGCACGAGCAGCAACTGTTCTTGCACATGCAGAAGCTGTTGCTGCACAACTAGCTACCGGACCACCTGCCGAGGAGGACGAGCCTGTTGGTCTTTGCGACCTACCCGAATTTGACCCACCTGGAACTAGGAGAAGAGGTGGGAGGACAATTAAAACTTTTCAGCAGTGGATAGAGCATGAACCTTTAGAGAGGTGGTCTTTGTTGCACGACACACATGGAGCAAGATACGGTGTCATGACAACGAACCTGGTTGAAACATACAACTTTGTCCTCAGAGGAAACCGTGCCTTGCCACTAACAGCCATCGTGGAGGGTATTTTCTATGGCACATTGAAATATTTCAGAGATAGACGTGAAAGAGCTGAGAAGCATATGATGGACAACCCGACCTCGCCTTATTGTGAGAAGGTTACGAAGTACATGAATGAGAAGCTGGCAAAATGTTGCTCCCACAGTGTAACTGCCGTTGGGAATCAAGAAAGGAGATTTGAGGTCCGCTTAGCCCACAACAAGTTCGGATGTGCAAACGAGGTGAGGACGCATGAGATGAAGATTGGTAATGAGGTTTGGCCAACTTGCGAGTGCACCTGCAACAAACCAAAATTGCTTCACCTTCCTTGCTCCCATGTCCTCGCTGTCTGCATGCAGTTACGGTTGAACGCAATCTCCTTCGTGTCTCCATATTATATGAAAGAGGCAGTTATCAATACTTGGACAGGTGAGATGATGGGATTTCGATCAATGGGTAACTTCAACACTGTAACCCCTGGTGAGAGGGTGTACATTCCAGCTCCTGAGCTATTGCGTGATGGGGTAGGCAGACGGCAGTGTCGTCGCATCAGGAATGATATGGATGAATCTGAAGCCGGAGGCCCCACAATTCAATGCCTTCACTGCAACAGATTTGGCCATAGGGAGGCTGATTGTCCCACTTATCCTGGAGAGAGACCTCCCGTGCGTGCGTGGGGTAACGGGCGTGGGCGAGGACGAAGAGCGAGAGGAAGAAACTAGGTGGCACTATGTTTACATATGTATTACGTATGGAACTATGTTTGAATTTGTATTAAGTATGGAACTATGTTTGAATTTGTATTAAGTATGGAACTAGGTGGCACTATGTTTGAATTTGTATTATGTCAGGCACTATGTTTAAATTTGTAATAAGTGTGGCACTATGTTTACATCTGTAATAAGTATGGAACTATGTTTGAATTTGTATTATGTCTGGCACTATGTTTAAATTTGTAATAAGTGTGGAACTATGTTTAAATTTGTATTAAGTATGGAACTATGTTTACGTTTGTATGTATGCAACTAAATTCTAATAACTGCAGTGATGGAGGGAATGTGGTTGCTTGATGCTGCAATTGATAGTGGGCACCGTGCGAAGGTATTAGAGGGGGATCCAAAGAAACTGAAGCCCCTAATCACTCGCACGCCGAAGGAAAACTGGAGGATTCACGAATCGTGGGTACAGAGGTATTGGTTGTATTTATTTTACAGACGCATGTTTCGTATGTATATTATTCTGCTAAACTAGATTGTTATGTTCTTTTGGATACGCAGGTTGAAATGGGCCGGGCTCTTACCTTTCGCGCGTCTAGTAGAGGCCACTGATACCTCTTCGCGTATGACGATCGACGGATCGTTACTGAGCTGCTTGGTGGACCGATGGAGGCCGGAGACCCACACGTTCCACTTTCGCTGGGGAGAGATGGCTCCTACTCTACAGGATGTCTCATTCTTGCTAGGTTTACCTTTGGCGGGTGAGGCTGTTGGACCTTTGGAGGCACCGAAAAATTGGAAGCTTGATTTGAGAGACCGCTTTCAGGGTATTTTCGACGGTGCTCCCACTTTACAGGCGGATTCTCACGGTCCCAAGCTTGATTGGTTGCTTGACTTTCAGGTTATATTTCTCATTTCCTCATTTATAGTTCACGTGTCTCATAATCTGTTATTTCCTCATTTTTTTGATACTAATTATATTTTTACCATGAATATAGGTCAACAAGTTTCCAGAGTACCCAGATGAGTTGGTACAGATACAACTCGATCGCAGCTTGGAGGCATACGTTATGTGGCTTCTTGGTAAGGTGATGTTCACCGAGAACCATGTCGACACTATTAGCGCGCGCTACCTCCCTTTCGCACGGGAGATCGCTGATGCTACTCAGCCGGCGCACATCAGACAAAGGAGTTGGGGTTCCGCTGTCTTAGCGGCTACATACCGAGCTATGTGCAACGCTTGCATGCTGCATACAGCTAAGTCAGCCATTCTCGGATGCCCTCTTTTTCTGCAGCTCTGGTCGTGGGAGAGGTTCTCTATTGGACGGCCATCCATATCGGATGCCCCTTTCCCAGTGACTGAGATCGTTGACGCTGACAACATCGACAAGCCTACTTTTGCGACCGTCTATACACGCTACAAGGTACGTACCGTGTTATAATTTTGTGATTACATCCCGTGAACTGTGTATGGAACTAACTTTTGTTGTACACAGAGACGACATGCTAGTGAGCAGATGAAGCATTGCTATTATCCTTTTAACGAGCAATTTGATGTGTACACGTCGGTGATCTGGGAGCCGTACACGGACGACGTCATTCACCGAAGATACCCCGGAGGTATTTCTGATCTCTGCACACGTGACCAAGCATATTCGATGACACAATCGAAGATCATCTTCGATGTCTTCGTGGAGGAGATGTCTCAACAGAGGGTTATGAGGCAATTTGGTCTTCGACAGTTGGAACATCCTCCGCCAATAGAGCATCCCCTCCCAGATATGCACCACAGGTATGTCTAAAGTTGTTATTTTCCCTAATTTGTTCATACTAAATCAATCTGTACTGATAAAACACTCACCCAAATTGAAGGACCACAAGGAAGGGGAATACTTGGAGCGCGCAGACGTGGCTGCGGAGGCTACAACCGTACGTTACAGACTGGGACACTGCGACGACACGGCTCTGGGTCGAGACTCTCGGGTTTGATATCAGTCTATACAATGCCTACTTGCAGAGGTACATGTCCGGAACGCGGCTACAAATTGTTCGCCACTCTCACCCGGAGGTTATACCTGCCCCTACTACGTGGGATACATACCCGATCTATGATACGTCTGGGTCCAGACAGTACGCGGTAATATTTTAATTCCATTCAATAATTCATCTAACTTTTGGTACCACGTGTCTCATACTTTGTATTTCTATTGACAGACTAATTTGACACACGAGCTTCAGGATGATGTAGCTGAGTATGGACGTTCTCTTTCCACTGGCCCTCTTTTGGTACCACGGGAGGAGCCGATATCCTGGCTCAAAAGGTTCGAGGGAAAGCTACGGGACATCTACGCGACACTCACGTGCACCCGCACAGAGGACGTTGTTCGCCACCCGGTGGCACAACGACCCCCGCACCCCCCGACACGACGCCAGCAGCAGCAGCAGATGCATCAGGAGCACGAGGAGGAGTAGCATCGCCGACATGAGCAGCGGCAGCAGCAGCAGATGCATCAGGAGCACGAGGAGGAGCAGCATCGCCGACATGAGCAACGGCAGCAGCAGATGCATCAGGAGCACGAGGAGGAGCAGCAACACGTGGAGCAGCCGCATCGCCGACATGAGCCGCGTCCACGTATAGTACCTCAGCCGAGGCCACCTCCTCCTGACCAGGCAGGAGGTTCGGCGTGGCAGGGATCCACTTCCAGTTACGGGTATCAGCCACAGTCTCCTCCTCAGTACCGAGGTCCCGCCCCGGAATTTCCGGATTATGGTACGTATATTGTTTTCATATTTCAATTCGGACTGTGTATTACTTATGTACTAATGATTCCATCTGTAGGACACTATGGCTATTACACGGCTACGTCCGGACACCAGGGGTCAGGATCTGGATCAGGGTGGGGGAGTGAGCACGAGGCTCGGCTACACGCGGGGGAGGAAATGTCTAGCTGGATGAGCATTTTCGACACGCCAATTTACCCCACGCAGCAGACACATGGTCCCATTCAGCAGACTCCTCCACCATACCCCACACAGGATACACAGGATGACGTGGACATGACAGTGCCTCGTCAAATCCGGCCACCTCACAGGCTCAACTGGACGACGCCCGTCCTGCCCCCTCCTCGTCAGGCTCGGCCACGTAGGGGTCAGTGATATCTTCGGGACATATTCGTACTTAGGTGTATCAGACATATCTGTCGGTTTCTTTTTGTATGTGAGACATATTCATATTTCTGTTCGTATGAGACATATTATTATTATCTATGTATGAGACATATTTATGTTCGTATGTACGACACATATTATTATCTATGTACGAGACATATTATTATCTATGTACGAAACATTCCACGTTGCATAAATTAATTTAACATACAGCACTACACGTCCACGTTACAACTTCACTAGTTCTAAACACTGCATAGAACAACTACTGGTACAAATATTACATGCAACTCAACGATAATTAATTCAAATCAACGACTTCACTTCCCTCTGCCACGTGCTTGTGTTGGAGGCATGAAGTCGTCATCACTATTTTCATCGACGACAGCCTTGGATGCACCAACACTCTTCAACTTACGTCTAGAGTTGCCTCGTTTAGGAGGCATGAAATCATCATCACTATCATCTTGAACGGCTTTCTTGGATGATCCACCACTCTTCGCCTTTGATATAGCCCTCTTCACTGTTTCAGCGTGAAGGAGATTTCCAGGCCCATCACGACATGCGCCAAAAAGCATTTCCATCCAACCAAAATGAGGGATCTCTTTGTTCACAAACTGTCCATCGGCAGGCCAGTGCTGGACATTCACAAAATCAGGGGAAAAAAGTTAGTACGATAACACTTGATTTGAACATAATATAAATTCGGTACTCAGTTACCTTCACGTGAAATGCATAGGCCTCCGGCGAAAAATGGATTATCTTTGACTTAGGTGTCATAGGCATGTCCCTAAGCCCCGCCTCAATAGCTTTTAGCTCATTAATTCTCTGCCACTTCCACCGCCACCCATCAATTTCATCTGAAATTTCTTCAGGGGTCATCTGGATTTTGTTTTTTTTGGCTATAATTTCTCCCAGCTCACGAATGTTGCCCCACTCACTAACTAGCTCCCTATAACAGCTCTTGGGCCTACACTCCCTAATACTACCTTCAGTCCATATTGCGGCGTGATACAGAACACACCAGGACCTATGCTCCGAACTAGGACCCGAACTACCAGACATCGTTCCTATGCGACTGAGGAAATAACCACGCACCACACCCCTCCTCCATCACCAAATCTGATGGGGTATATATAGGCTCACCCGGGAGAAGAAGAGCGGGAGAAAAAAGGCGGGAGGAAAATGGCGCGAGAACTATGGCGGGAGAATTAGGGCGGGAGAAGAAGGGCGGGAGGAAAATGGCGCGAGAATTAGGGCGGGGAAAAAGCGGGGAGCGCGTTCATGCACTAATCGGCTTTAACAGAAACGAATGGTTCCTGTCGTCCTCGTCGAAGCCGACTACGGCATGCTCCCAGGGACGACAGGCCTATCGTCCTCGACGGGACCGACTGGTCCCTATCGGCTTCGACGAAACCGAGTAGGAGCTGTCGGCTCCGACGAAACCGACTGAGGAATATTTCTGAAAAAAATAAAAACTGCGTAATATTTCCGGAATTAATTAATTTTCGTGTATTATTTAAAAAAAATTAGCGAGAGGTGATAGATATTATTTTTCATTATGAATAGTAAAAGTAATACTATCTCCGTTCCAAAATAGATGAATTCCATTTGTCTAGTTACACATTTAGATACATCCGCATGTAGATAAATGGAAGTCATCCAATTTGGAACAGAGGGAGTATTTACAAACAGTGGATCATGTTTCTGAGTGAAATACTAAGAGCATCTCCACCGGTGATCCCAACTCTGCTCTCGACGTTTTGGGCGCGCCGGCAACAAATTACCCCCAGGGGCGCACCCAATAGCAAAAAAGTTGACGGTTTGCCCCAATACAGCATCCGGCAACCCCGCTTCGCGCGCAGGTTCTGGGGACGCAACCGGGCGCGCCGGCAACCGCGGCAACGCGCGCCGAGTCGAAACCCGACGGCAGGGCCCGACGCGCAGCCGCACAACGGCCGGTCAGCGTAATTTACTGCGACTTGAGCGGTTTTCTGACGCGAGTGACGCTTTGCGCCTCGTTTTCCCTGACGCGCGTCGCCGGAGTTACGACGCCTCGGGAACCATCGTCGGAGTAAATGGGGCGCGTTCCTGCGCTGTGTTCGCGTGCTCTTTCTCTCCCCCGCCCTTATAAAGACCGCGCCGCTCACCTCCCCCGCCGGACTCCGCTCTCCCTCATCCCCCGCCGCACTCTTTCCTCTCCCCCGGCGACCATGGCACACAACGGTCAAGCGTCCGGCAGCGGCGGCGTGAAGACGTGCCTCCGGAAGGACGAGGAGGCGTTCTTCCACCGCCACCACATCCCCGTGCTGCCGGGGATGCGCCTCCCCAGCAGTGGCAGCTGACCGATGAGCGCGCTTGGCTACGTCGTGCCGCCCCTGCCGATGGGGGAGCGCTTCCACGATCTCGTCCGCCTGCGCCGCCGGGAGCTGATGCCGGAGCAGCGGGCGGATCCGGAGTACGCCGTGAACAACCCAAACTGGCGGCCGATGCTGGAGACACAGCGCGAGGCGGCGCTGGACGACCACGAGGGGACGGAGCGGCCGTACCAGCACAACGCCGTGTGGAGGCGGCGCTAGTGGGAGGGTCGTGACTTCTACACCGTGATGCGGGAGCACGGCTACGCCGCCCCCATCGACCGCTCCCGCGAGCTCTGGCAGATGCCGTCGAGCTCGTCGTCCTCCTCTAGCGCGCGGTCAACGACGCCGATGACCCTGCGCTTCGTGAAGGTGGAGCCGCCGAACAACAGCGTGAAGATCAAGGTCAAGGCCGAGTCTGGACGGTCGACACCGCCACCCAGGAACAGCGGCGTCACCATCCGTGACTTTGGACCGCCGCCGCCGATGAACGCGCCCCGGGTCAAGCTCGAGCCGGGGACGTCCTCGTCCCGAGCCAAGGTCAAGCTCGAGTCGGGGACGTCCTCGTCCCGCGGCAAGAAGCGCGCTGCTATGCCGCCGCCGCTGATGGACGAGCAGGTTGAGGCCCTGTTTCAGAGGGACCTCGCCATCGCCCAGAAGTTATCGTTCGACACGATCCAGCCGGCGACGCAGGAGTTCGCCGAGCACTGGTTATGTGTTGAGAACAACATCATCGACCTCGACGCCGAGGTCTAGATTCCCGCCGCGCCAGCGCCGCCCTCGGTGAAGGAGGAGGTGAAGGAGGAGGAGGAGCCGACCGAAGCGCCGCCGCAGCAGGAGGCCGGCGCGTGGAACGTCAAAGACGCGGTGACGGCGCACGACTGGCAAACCTTCTACGACTACTGGACCGGCAACTAGTATAGGTTTACTTTAAATTTCGTCGAATTTTGTACAAACTATCGAATTTCAATGAAACGCGTTAAGTTTAAATTAATTTGCCGTTTCTTATTTTTTCTAAAAAACCTATTGGAATCGACCGGTGCGACGCGACGCTTCCAATAGGCGGCAAGAATTGCCGGCGCGTCCAATAGCACCTGTCGGGCAAGCCGGTGAAGATGGTCTAAGACCAGCGACACCGTGGGTTCGCTTCATAGAAAAAGACTAGGTAAGATGGCGCGGCAACACGCCGCGCCCGTGTAGTTTTAACTGCGTTATTGCATGGCTTTCATACCGATAAAGTTATGTTTCTCCTCTCTTTGGAAAATACGTTGCCGCGCCATGTGGATTGATAATGTCAACTTGGCGACGGGTTGGTTTGTAAGTCTATGTGGATGGTGTAATCTACAAAGAAATGTGAGACTGCGTTTGAAAAGAGGTTGTATGAAAGAGAGTCTTAAGATCTTCATATGAAGTAAATCACAAATAAAAGGTTATTGAACTGAAACTTGCTGATCTCAAAGAAAACATACTTAATTGTGTCTAAATAATGTTTACAAATTAATTAGCATTTTTTATAGTTAGTAATACACTATTTAATTTGAGAAAACATGTTACACTTGAATCATCCTCTTCTGTCTTGTAAACGTAATAGTTGCGACTAACCATTTGACATATGACATCGTCGAGGAAACTGGCATTATGAACACTTTATTACTAATATCATTTTATTCTTCTTCCTTGGCCTTCGGTTTCTGCTCGTCTAGCTCATAAGCGGCAACTGTCTAAGGGTGTTGGCTCCATTCTGTGTGAGGCAATACAAGAATAATCATACAATTGGAAAGTATCGTAAGATAATTAAATACAATATCAAGTAATTAATTAATTGAGAAACTGTATTCTTCTATACCCTTGCATGAGTGTGCAAAATATAATATGTGAGTACAAAATGCGTTGATGAAAAGAAGCATAGAAGCATCAACGGCTGGACTGCATTGTGAGTACGCCAGGTGAATTTTATTCCACAACTAAGATTGCACGTACGCAAATGAGAACCAAAACCAACTACGTAGTACTAACAAACTAACTAAATGGTATATATTTATCTAAGCCACCTGGATCAATACGTCATATAATTGGGTGACATACAGCTAGCTTGGTGTGTCAACCTAGCTCATCGTCAATATAATGCCGGGGAATCCTTTAGGAGCAGGTAGAGTGGTAAGAGATAGCAAGACTGTAAGAGTAGAGAAGTGACAGAAATGTGACTGGAAAAAAATTCGAGGTTAACCTAAAGCTCAAATTTCTTGCAGTTTTATAAGCATAGAACTTGCCCTATAAGTCGAAGAACAGAATAAGTATATTGTTATAGCACCACATACTAAAAACCGTAACCTTATCTCCTAAAACATTAAAAATAACAAAACCGGAGGGGGGACTCCACCCCGGCTTTGTCATTAAGGTAGAAGTGAGGACTCGAACCGGGACCTGACCCTTATGCGCTTATGCACGGCTACCACTAGTCCACGGAAGAGTTCTCCTCCTAAAACATTCATATCAGATTATAGCCTGTATGGAGATGACATGGCGTTACTAACTTGTAGTTCACCACTCTCATCATCTACCGTTCAGCACGCACCGCCTATGGTATAACACTTTGGTCATCTCTTATTGGGAATTTCTAATATATATATATAGTTTCTTTATGAACAAACTTCAAATTGGTTGCAAGATTGCAACACATGTCTAGATCCTAGCTCTTTGACTAACTGTTTGCTTCTACAACTGGCTGCCATTTCTTTTCACTGCATAAGTTTGTCATTCCGAGATTTTTTAAGTAGAGGAGACATTAAAAATTGTCACATGATGACCAATTTTAAGAAGTTAAAATATAACAGAGCAGAGAAGAAGATGGCCTTTAAAATCTTCAGGTCCACTCAGTCTCAGAGTACTACATGTGAAGGTCATTGGCATACCTCATGTGTATCATCACCCTAATATCTTTAACAGGTTCAACGTTATAAATTTGAATGGTAAAAAATCTTTGCATCAGGTTCACAATTTAATCATCTTTATTCATTGTTATATTATTGCAGTAAAAAGCATTTGACTACAGAAGCTCAGTGGCAGCAGAACATACTACAAACATTTCGAAGCAGACCTACTACTAACCTCTTCAATGTTTCTGATAATTACTGAGCAATTGAAAAACCAATTTTGATGACTTTTCGGTGGATGTGATAGCACACAAGTATACTGACATCGAGATAAATGATATATATGTATATGCCAAATAGGAAAAGTATACAATGATAACTCTGGAACAGGAATATGTTAAGCCTAAAACTGAAGCTATCATTTTCCTAACAAATGAATATAAACTCACAGTACAGAACACACTATTTCGGATTGAGCTGGCAAAAAAATGCATCACACAGATATTAACACCCTAGTTGACCATTTCAAAGGAAGACACATAGACTGCATGTAATCCAAGAACATTGATTTAGTCTCCGCTACTGATACCTGTTCTCACAAAAAAAGAATCCCAAAATTGTCGTTCATTCCATGTACCATGCGTCAGGTGCTTGGAACCTGTTAGAAGGATCACAAACATGACTGGATACATCACATATTTGGATTCTAGAGCAAATTTAAAATGATGATATGAATTTAAGTACTTTTTAAAGCTTGGCCAATGCGCACAAATAAGAGAAATAGTAGCCGCCGCGATAGTGTGGTTGTGCAAGGTGAAGAAAAGAAGAAATGCTTGTGCTGTGGTTGGCTGAAGCAAGCTGAAAAATAACCTTGATGGTGTGCATGTTATTCCACAGCTGAAAAAATATATTTCTAATAGCGTTTCTTATCTCATCACAGAATATGTCAGCTAAACTGACATTATTTCCTTTCATACAAATGTAGATATTGCTACACATGATTAAAAAGATGAGATAATTTATGAGTAGAGCCTCTTGGACGGCTGAAAGAGTCAAAGACAAAGGTACAAATACTCCGGTCCATAATGTCAGCTAAACTGACATTATTTCCTTTCATACAAATGTAGATATTGCTACACATGATTAAAAAGATGAGATAATTTATGAGTAGAGCCTCTTGGACGGCTGAAAGAGTCAAAGACAAAGGTACAAATACTCCGGTCCATAACTATGATTGGGTAGTATCAATACTCAAAGATAGAGCCAGTTGTGACATTATGACGATGCAAAAAATAATGAATGGTGCTGACGAAGTTGTGGTACAGAAAATACAGATTACAGAACCAAAAAAGATAAGGGTGCTCACGAAGTTTTAGTACAGAAATATATATTACAGAAGGAACTATAGGGTTCGTGATGAGGCTGTGATTGGGTGATAGGCGGACGACGGGCGGCGGCGCTGGCGACCAGAGGCGGACCGGGGAGGCGGCTAGGCGTGGTCGAGGTTGGCGGCGAGGCGGAATCGGGAGGGGGAAGCCGAGGCTGGGGCCTGGGAGGCGGAAGCGGGGCGGCGGACGACGGGCGGCGGCGCTGGGAGGTCGCCGCGGCTGCGGACTGATCGGAGGAGACTGGCGAGGCAGGGGATCGGATCCTGGCGGGTGGCGGCGAGAGGGCATAGGAGGAGAGCGACACAGGGATTGGGGGAGGAGGAAAAAGACGGGCGACGCACGGGATTGGGAGAGGAGGACGATTGGGTGAGGCCACGAGAGCGACCGGCTAGCGTGCGCCAAAAGTCGTGCAAGCGGGCGGGTGACCGGGCACGGGCCGGTGATGCTCGAAATCGTGCCCGCGCGCGAAAAATCGTGGTAACCGGAGGTGACCGGCTACGAGCGAGGCAACCGGTGTCCGCGCGCGCCAAAATTCGTGCAGAGAACAGTAACTCGCGGGGCTGTGCTGCGCGCGCTGATCGTAGCCGGACGTTGCACTGATCGAACGTGCGATAAAATTTCGATGACTTGGACCGCTGGATAGGCCGCGGTTCTTTCAATCTTTTATATATAGTAGTGATGTCAGGGTTAGGAATCGGTAGGTGCACTGTGATGAATCGCTTGTGGGACCCACGGTGGTACCATGCAAGAATAAACAAGTAGCCATGCAGGATCTGCCACTCCTTTTCCCCTCTCTCTAGCACACGATTCTCACTTAATCGATGCTCACTAGTGGTCAACAAACGCATGCATGGAACCGAACCAACAAGTTAAGCCGCTTTAGTCGTCAGGCCATTTTAATCGATGCTCGGCAGTGTATCGAATCGATTATTTGGGCAGACATGATGTTTTGGCTCACGGGTTAGATGAACCCAGTGCAAAATACATTTTTAACGCATTTTAAAATGTTAAAAAAATTTAAACAAAAATTTCGGGTGTTCATATGAAAAATGTCTATCCGTAAAAAAAAAAGTTCCGCATCGAAAAGACATTTTATATGACCGGTATAAAAAAGAGGAAAAAAAATGTTACGTGCAGAGGCATTTTTGAACACCGGAGATTTGTCTTTTTACACCGGCCGCACAAAATGTCTTTTCATCCCGATTTTTTTGTACGAACATAAAATGTTCCTATGTACATCCAAAAATTTTGTTTGAATTTTTTTGACATTTTAAAATTTATTTTTTAGGTAGTGGGTGTAGATGCACGTATGAGCCGGAGTTGATTTCCCCACTTTGGATCGCTTCTCTGCAATTGTGTGGCTGGTCTAAGGAATGGCCTGCTGAATTCTCCTGTCATGTTTCTTTCGAACTTTCCGCATGACTTATAGCATATGTTATCTGAGTATGACTTATAGCAGATGTTATCTGAGTTTAGAGCATCTCTAGCACATCCTTTAAAGTGCCCAAAATCTTAAAATAACCGCAAGTTTACGGTTTCAACATAAACAAAATACCGCGTAAATCCATTGTATCGGCTTGGCATGTTTTTAAGGTAAACAGTAAATGGGTCGGCCAAAACATTAAATACAAGGGTTTCGGCTCTGATCATTAGGTTCCCTATAAGCTATAGCAGTTTGGCGGGAGGCACATTTCAGCGCCATCGTCGCCGATCTGCTCGCCCCAGTAAAATCCGCCGCCACCGCTCCTCATTGACCCTTCCATGGAGTACCCCAACCCTCTGCCTGGCCGTTCCGAGGTATCACGCCCCAAGCGGTGCCTCCTGTTGCTCCACCCGGCCGCTCCGATGTCTTGTGCCCCAAGCGGTGCCTCCCGTCGCTTTGCCGCATCCCGTGGCCGTGCTCGAAAGGAATATTCCCGAGAGGCAATAATAAAATGGTTATTATCTTACTTCATTTTTATGATAAATGTTTATTTCTCATGCTATAATTGTACTCCCATCCGTATCAAAATATAAGACTTTGTGCATGTTGGGCCCAAATGCACATAGACATGTTTTAGTGCAAGATTCATGTTGATTCTTGTACTAAAACATGTCTAGGTGCATTTGGGCCCAACATGCACAAAGTCTTATATTTTGATACGGAGGGAGTATTAACCGAAAATCTTAATACATGTGTGTCTAATAAACAAGCAAGAGTTCCTAGTAACGCATCTCGTTTAACTAGCTCGTTGATTAACTGATGAGTAAGGTTTCCTGATCATGAATATTGGATGTTGTTAATAACAGGATCACGTCATTAAGAGAATGATGTGATGAACATACACCCAAAATAGATATAGCAATACGATCAAGTCATTAAGTTTACATTGTTATATCAATCACATTCGAAGTAACTGAAAGGGATCGTATGACACCTAGAGGGGGGGGGTGAATAGGTGCTACCCAATTTTTAGTTCTTAGGTAAATTGTTTAGATATGCAACTACGGTGAATTTACCTATATGACAAGTTAACTCTAAGCAGGTGTGGCACTCCGATCCAGATGATCGAGCTACCCCATATACCAGCCCCAGAAACACTGGATATATGATATCTTGATACACAAAGACATAACCAAATATATTTAAGGCTCCGAATTCAGACGGTTACAACATATTACAACACGGGGTGAGGCTCCAGCGGTCGCGCAACACGCGCACACAACGGTATGTACATTATTTTTCTAACATCGAGCCTCCATCAGAGATCGCAGCGGGTACGTAGGTAGTAGCGTGGCACGGCGGCCTTATTCCACGGGGTTCTGCCTGGGACACGGGTTCCTACTTCTCGTACAGCGGGTACTCGGCGACAGGTGGAGCGGGGTCTGGCCACATGAAAAGCCAGGTGAGTACATTGAATGTACTCGCAAGACATTAGCCAAAAATCAAACAAGGCCTATCTATATGGCATGGCATAAGTTCGGAAAGTAGCATGGCATAAGTTCGGGTAAATAAGTGCGAGTCCAAGCTTAACGGTTGGACTTAACTTACCTACTTACCTTGGTAGGGACGTTTCGCGTTATCGAGTGAGATCACGTTTCTCACCCAACAACTCATAACCACAACTAGGCTTCCAAGCCTCTAGCCAACTATGGCTTAATTTCTCGATTCTCAAGTCCTTAGCCCACTCTGGCTAGACTCTCGAACTTTCGCGTGACTGTTGGGTTTACATTAATTATTTCTCCAAGTTCGACTGGACTGACTCATAGCGTGACTTGACCCAAACACCGTTCCATAACCTAGGGACAAGGCTAGATTCTAGATTTACACTCTCGAGAGGTGGCAACTTTTATCCACACGCTGAAGTCTAAGCTTGTACCACCGGTACCGAAGTACTAAAACCGATCACGGCGGCAGCACAAACCCACACTTCCACGGCTGCTTATCCTACCCAGACACTCCCTATGTAGCCACCGACACGCCTGAGGGACCAAGTCTTATGACGAAGTGAATCCGGCACGCCCCCAACAGATGAGCGACGCCTAGCTCCGGAACCTTCGCAAGACTAGCCCCGACCACAAAGGTAACCGACTAGACTTGCCAAAAGGGTGGCGTCAAAGGAGGCTTGATAGAATACTCGGCCATGGTCTACCCATTTCAACGACGCGTGGTTGTGCTTGTTGTGTCTGGTGGGTGGCACTATGTGACTCAATCTAGTCGAGGGAGGTGATTATCTTTTAGTCAAATTTTAATTACCAACATGAACCAAGCAATAATGATATTCACAAGGTAGTTCAAGCAATAGCATAAGGTATACATTGGTGGCTATGGCGGTTTCCCCAGCCGGCGTCACCGTGAAACAATGTTCGCAGAAAATAGTACAGTAGGTTAGTCGGATGACTATGGCGGTTTCCTCAGCCGGCGTCATCAAAACAATAAAATGAAAAGCAATCATAAGAAAGAAAGCATCCATTCCACTCGAGGGTTAACCTGACGTGGTGTCAGCAATCTTGGCAAAAAGATCCAAATGGAAAGCAAATGTCCCAAGCGTCGCAGTCCAGGTGGGCTTACGCCAACCACGTTTGACGGAGGGATAAGAAGCAAATAACTCTTTTGGCAAATGCCCCCAACTCCGAGGATCATAGGACGACATTCGTCTGCTCCTCACCTCGGCGAAGAAGAAGAAGCAAACAAAGCCCCGCAAGTGCGAGGCGCACAGTTGTAATGTTTCCCCATTCCTTTGACTGCGACGGTTCCTCCGGTCATCGCCTCGGGAATGGGGGTGGTGCGTAGTTAAGTAATTATATAGTAATTGCGATAATTTAAAATGCAACATGGCATGTGAGGTGCAGTAGCAATCAACTTAAGCAACTAATTTAATTTCTAGGGTTCGACCAAGTTTGAGATGGGGTTGATGGCTTGCCTTCAGTAGTGGGGTAGGGTTCCGGAACAACCTCGACTTCTTGGGAGAGGTTTAAATCTAATACAAGCATAAATGAAGCATCACAAACCCTTCCTAAGACATTGAATAAAGGACTAAGCAAACAAACTCCAAACCAAAATGTTTTGATGCCAATGGATAAACAACTTCAAAACAAAGCTGGCAAAATTTGTTTCATATTTTTCTGACTATTTTTGAGGGAGTTATGCCCTTTTAAAGTTGGGGTAAATTTCTGCCATTTTTCAAACAGAAATAAAAACAGGAAAACGTTTCGGTTTAATATTAAAATTCTGACTAGGGGGTCCCACATGTCATAGACACTATCGAACCGTTACTCTGCGCGGGAAAGAAGAAGAACAGGGCGGCCGTCTCCGGCGAACTCACCGGCGGCGATTCCAGGGAGCTAGGGCGACGGGGAGGTGAGGGAGAGGAAGCAGAACGTCGCGTGAGGCCTGGCGCAGCTCGTTCGTGCACCCACGCTTGACGGAGAGGTCGGGTTGGAGCAGAGCAGAGCTTCTCCTCCCGCGGCTCCGGCGAAGTGTCGAGGAAGGATACGACGGCTCCGGCCACCGTTCACCCAGGCGAGGGCGGCGGAAGCTCCATCGTGGTCCAGAGAGGTAGTGTGCGTGCTGAATGGAGTGGGAGGGGCTGTCGGAGAAGATTTCGAGCGGATCCCTTGCGGCGGTGGCGAGATCGATTCCGGTGCTGCGGTGTTCTTCGGGCTCTGGTACTGCTCTGGGAGATGATTGGGAGGTCTAGAGGTGAGGTGTGGTGCTTGGAGAGGCCTGGGGTGACCGTCTTATACCCTCCCCGAGAGTTGGCCGTCGTTAATGGCGTGGCGAGGTGGCAGCAGCCGCGTGGGGTTGTTCGAGCGGCTCGTCGTGAAACCGCTGGCACAGTAACGCACGCGGCACAGGAGGGAGGGAGTGGATGAGCTCGGGGGCGGCTGAGTCGCTGACGGAGGGGCCCCGGGCGGCGCTGTGCTGAGCGGCGCGTCGGGATGCGTCGGTGGTGCGTGGGGAATTCATCTCCGGCGACGCGTGGAGGCTGGGCGAGTCAGGGGAAGGAGGGGAACTCGCTGGGCGTGGTTTGGGCCGCGGGGATGCAGAACGTCGATGACCATAACGTGGCGGCGCCGTCGTGCACGGACTCGCCGGCGGTGATCACCGTTCTGGCCATGCCAGAAGCGGCATCGATGTGTTTTCTTGACTCCGTGCTCCAAACGCGATGAGGTTTTCACCACTGCACGCCAAATTTCAAAACCTTCAACTTTCCTGAATAGAGTTTTTGAAAAATCGAAACTTGGTGCGACTAGAACTTTTGAAAAACTATACTGGCATTTTGATGAAGCAAAACATTTTTGGTCAGGCTACCCTTCTGCCCTGAGGTGTAGACACACCTTGTGCTTGCATCTATGCCCTTGCCTCACATTAGAAAAATCATTTGACTAGTTTTTAAAATCTTTGAGTTAGAGGGCAGAAAAAGGATGGAAAAGATATGAGGTATATCCTCAAGTGTGAACCAAATATTTTTGCATAATTAGGCTATATGTTGCCTAGGGATCATTCCCTAATTTTTGGAGAATTTTTAGAACAAGTTTTCAAGTACTTCCTTTGGAAAGCTCAAATAAAGGGATTTTGTTTTAACGATAAATAGAAATATCAGAAAATGATTTTGGGGTTTTGGGGCCAAGTAAACAAGATACCAAGTGGGAGAGAGACAAAAATCAAGATCCCAAACTTTGGTAAGGTTTCGTCGAAGATTGAAAATTGGAAAGGTCATTTATCGAGGCAAATTAAATTCAAAATCGATGACAAAATTTTTAAAAGAAATTTTTGAGAGGCCAAATTCCAGGATGTTACAGACCTTCCCCCCTTGAGTTGAATCTCATCCTCGAGATTCCCTTTGCTCGTTGAACAGGTATGGATATTCAGTCCTTAACAAATCCTCTCGTTCCCAAGTGGCTTCGTCTTCGGTGTGTTATCCCACTGTACCTTGTAGAATCTTGTGACTCTGTTGCGGGTGCGGCGTTCAGACTCATCCAAAATTCTGACTGGGTGTTCTTCGTACGTCAGTTCGCTGCTCAATTCCAGTTTCCTAAAGTCGGCTTGCTTGGTCGTGGCGAGATGCATTTCCTTAGCTGGGACACGTGGAAGACGTCGTGCACTCCTGTCAGCTCTTCTGGTAGCTCGAGTTGGTAGGCTACTGTCCCTTTCCTTGCTAGAATCTTGAAGGGTCCAATGAATCGCGGGGCTAGCTTTCCTTTCATATGGAATCTTTTCAGGCCCTTGAGGGGTGTCACCCGAAGATAGACATAGTCGTTTTCTTCAAAGTGGATCTGACGGTGCCGTTGGTCGTAGTAACTCTTCTGGCGGGACTGAGCTGCCTTGAGCCGGTCACGAATCAGATGTACTTGTTTTTCGGCTTTTTGTAGAACATCGGGCCCAAAGATCTTGCCATCTCCTGCCTCAGACCAGTTAAGTGGGGTCCGGCACTTTCTCCGTACAGTGCTTCAAATGGTGACATTTTCAGGCTGCCTTGGTAGCTGTTGTTGTATGAGAACTCCGCATAGGGTAAACTATCTTCCCAACCTGCACCATAGGCGAGCACACACGAGCGCAGCATGTCTTCTAATATTTGGTTGACTCGCTCTGTTTGACCATCCGTCTGAGGATGATAAGCTGTACTGAAAGATAGCGTTGTCCCCATGGCCCGTTGAAGGCTTGTCCAAAATCGGAGGTAAATTGTGTACCTCTATCTGACACAATGGTCTTAGGAACTCCATGGAGTTTGACAATCTTGTTCACATAGAGTTGCGCTAGCTGGTCCGAACGGTACGTTGTCCTGACGGGAAAAAGTGAGACACTTTCGTCAGACGGTCAACGATGACCCAGATGGAGTCATTTCCCCGGCTGGACTTGGGAAGTCCGACGATGAAATCCATGCATATGTTGTCCCACTTCCACTCGGGCACCTTAAGGGGTTGAAGGAATCCCGCGGGTTTTTGGTGCTCGGCCTTCACTAGGTTACACACGTTGCAGCATGCGACATAGTAGGCGATCTCCTTCTTCATACCGGCCCACCAGAATATCTGCTTCAAATCTTGGTACATCTTGGTACTCCCGGGTGGATAGAATAAGCAGACTCGTGGGCTTCCTTGAGAATTTGCTGTTTTAGCGCGGCCTTGTCGGGTACACAAAGGCGGTTACCGTAGCGGAGCACTCCTTGACTGTCCACGGAAAATTCCTTGGCCTTGCCAGTGGTATTTTGATCTTGATTTCTTCTACCGGGGTCGTTGGCTTGCTCAGTTTTTATCTCTTCCTCAAGGTTTGGTTTCACCTCCAGGGTGCTTAAATAAGCCTTGCTTCCCACGCACAAATTTAGCTTTGCGAATTCTTTCTCTAAACTTGGCTGCATCTTAGGGGGCTTCCTGCTTAGGGCATCTGCTACTACGTTGGCCTTTCCTGGATGGTAATGAATCCCAAGGTCGTAGTCCTTGATTACTTCAAGCCACCTTCTTTGCCTCAAGTTGAGGTCAGGCTGGGTGAAAATGTACTTCAAACTTTTGTGGTCCGTGTAGATCTCGCACCTTTGACCAATAAGGTGATGTCGCCAAGTCTTCAGGGCGAGTATGACAGCGGCCAATTCCAAGTCGTGGGTGGGGTAATTCTGCTCATGGGTCTTTAGTTGCTTTGATACATAGGCAATGACCTTCCCTTCTTGCATGAGAACGGCCCCCAGCCCATTTCTACACGCATCACAGTATACAGTGAAATCCTTGCCATCATCGGGCAGTACTAGTATTGGGGCTGTGGTTAACCGGGTCTTTAACTCGTTGAAACTTTCTTCACATTCATCTGTCCAGCATACTTGCGATTTTTCTTCAACAAGTCCGTCATGGGCTTGGCTATCTTGGAAAAGTTTTCAATGAACCTTCGGTAGTAACCAGCTAATCCGAGGAAGCTCCTGACTTCTGACACATTGGTGGGTGTTTTCCAGTTCACACATCAGAGATCTTGTCGGGGTTCACGGCTACACCGGCTCCTGACAAAACATGTCCTAGGAACTCCACTTCCTTCAACCAAAACTGGCACTTGCTGTACTTGGCATAAAGCTGCTGTTCACGAAGTCTTCGAGAACTAATCTGAGATGTTCGGCGTGCTCTTCCTCATTTTTGGAGTAGATGAGGATGTCGTCGATGAATACCACCACGAACTTGTCGAGATACTCCATGAATACCTTGTTCATCATGCCCATGAAGTAGGCGGGAGCATTGGTTAAGCCAAATGACATAACAGTACATTCATACAGTCCATATCTGGTGGTAAAGGCGGTCTTGGGAATATCACTTTCTCGAATCTTCAGCTGATAGTATCCCGTGCGGAGATCAATCTTGGAGAACACACGGGCACCACGGAGTTGGTCAAACAGATCATTGATTCGTGGGAGTGGGTACTTGTTCTTGATGGTGACATCATTGAGAGCACGGTAGTCAATGCATAGCCTGAGCGTACCATCGCTCTTCTTAGCAAACAAAACTGGCGATCCCCAGGGTGAAATACTCGGGCGAATGAACTTCTTTTTGATTAGATCATCGAGCTGCTTTTTCAATTCCACGAGCTCGGGGCTTGTCATCCGGTAATGTTTCTTGAATATTGGGTTTGTTCCGGGAATAACTTCAATGGCAAATTCGATATCACGATCAGGGGGCATTCCGGGTAGCTCGTCCGGGAACACGTCTGGATACTCGCTGACCACATACACTTGCCCTAACTCAGGTGCTTGGACAAGAAACATCTTTGCATTTATTTGGTGGGGTTTATTCGGCAAGTAGGTGGTACGTATGCCTCCGGGTTGGTGAGAGTAACTGCTCTAGTTGCACAGTCTATCTGGGCTGCATGCTGGACCAACCAATCCATACCAAGGATGGCGTCGAGACCGGGCACGTTGAGAGTGTTGAGCTGAGCGGGAATTTCACTCGATTGATGCTGATCGCCAGGTCTTGACAAACGGTGTTTGTTTTCATCTCTGAGGCGGGGGTTTGTATCACCAAAAGATGGCCCAAAGGGGAAACGGAAAAACGGTGTTTGGCAACAAAATCCTTCGAGATGAAAGAGTGGGAAGCTCCAGAATCGAATAAATCAGCGCGGGTTTAGTGTTGATAGTACACGTACCAAGCACTACATTGAAGCTTCGTAGGCTTCTTCCGCGGACATGTGGTGGACACGGGCAACTTGAGGTGGCTTGATCGCCCCAGCAGGTGGTTGCGGTTGTTGTTGTTGTTGTTGTTGTTGCCGTTGCTGTTGTGAAGAGGGCAATCCTTGATGTAGTGTCCTGTCTTGCCACACTTGAAGCAGGAGTTCTCCCTCTTGCAGTCATCCACTAAGGGGCGCTTGTGGTAGAATCCTTCACGGGGATATCCATCCTTCCTGGGTTGACTCCAGGTGTTCTGAGGTGTTGAGATCCGGTTGTTGGGCTGCCAGGTGCGTGGCTTGGAGGTAGCACCATCATGCTGGTTCTTGCGTGGCTCGAACTTCCGCTTGTGGGAGTCATAGATGGTGCGGTGCTCCTTTTCTGAGATTAGCGCAGTGTTGATCATGGCCTGCAAATCTGGGAACTGCAGAACACTGAGCTGAGTTTTTATGGCCTGATGCATTCCATGAAGGAACCTGTCTTTCTTCTTTTCCTCTGTGTTGGTGTCCTCGGGTGCATAGCGAGCAAGGTTGTTGAACTTGGTCAGATATTCATTGATGGATTTGCTGCCTTGGGTGAGTGCCAGAAATTCCTGTTGTTTCATTTTTATCAGGCTTGAGGGTATATAGGCCTTGCGGAAAGCTTCCTGAAATTCTGTCCAGGTGACTGCGGGTCCATTGCCCCTTGTGTCCTTTTGATTGTCCCACCAAACGTTGGCAGGGCCTTCAAGGTAGTGGGTGGCGAAGAGCACCTTGTCCTGCTCGTCAACGCGTGCGAGCTCTAGTTTCTTTCCCATGGTGCGGAGCCAATCGTCAGCCTCAAGTGGGTCGTCAGCTTCTGAGAACTTGGGTGGCTGAGTGCGCTGGAAATCCTGCAACTTGGAGCGGCCTGCGTGTGGGGCACCTTGGGCTTGCATATATGTCGTGGTGGGATCATGGCAGATGCCATGGGTATGGCTAAGATGGGGCCGAAAGTGCGTTGGGGGATCCGGGGAGGGTTTATGCACTCAAGAAGTGCACAAGCAAGAACATGCAAGAAACCGCAAGAACATGAACAAAAAACCAAGAAACCAAGAACACAAAGCACACCACGATGTACCCTGCTTCGGGGCCCTCTGGTGGAGGTAACACCCCTACTGCAGCACTAGCCTAGTCTCTTTATATCTCAATGGTGACAAGTACAGAGCGCTCCTCGAGCTGTATGAAGCAACAATGGTGAGAGCTCACGATGAAGAAGAAGCTACCAAGGGGGGAAAATGAGCCCTAGGGTTCGTCCCCCACACAGGAGGTGGTGGTGCTGTATATAAAGGCTTGCCGAGTTACTTCTTTGCCCCTGGCTCCATGAGATAATGGCACTTCCAAGAGGAAGAGGACAAGCCTCTGCCCCCTGTCAGTCCAACGGCTGGACTGTCAGGCCCTAGCAGGCCTATCTTGCCACTTCGGGCAATGGCAGGTGTAGCCCACCGGGTCTAGGTCATAGCCCCTTTCCCGAATTGGCCGAGTCAGCTCCTAGGTTGCTGCGCTTCCAGGAATCCCGTGTTTCGACCTGGCTGTCTTCTGAGCCTCGGGCAGGAGGCCTGCAGGACCCGTGAACTTACTGACATTACTCGGCCCTTGTGCATTATCCGACATTGCTGGTAAGCCGGATTCTTCCAGGCAACCCGGCTAGTTGAGCCGGATCTCTTTTTCTGATCCGGCTAGACTTTGCCTGTTCCCCTTTGGCGTCTCCCTGTACTTAAACAAGATTGAGTACTAACCGACTTTCTCAACCGATCCGATCCAAGTGATCCGGCTTGAGTGACCCGGATTGACTTTCCTTTCCACTTTATAGCTCCCAACACCACCTCTTTGCCCTACCCGGGGGCAGCCCCCCGACAGTAGTCCCCGAAGCTGGTGCGGTCCTGCAGCCTCGGATGGAGGGCCGTAGCAGGTTAAAAACAAACACCCTTAACCGAATCTCTTATCGACTAAATTTGTCTCAGGATTTCCTGGGACACTTGGCTGAGAATCTCTGCGTAAAGCCCCGTAATCCGGGTCTTTGATTTGACATGCCACTGACAGCACATTATCCGGATCCATCAGGTACTTGAGTGCATTTGACTAAATGACTGCGTCTCCTCGGTTTCTGCGCTGACCGGCACACTTGATCCGCACCACCGCTTCCAATTCTATGACCCACCATGTGCTTGAAATACACGGCCACAGCAGCGACCGCAGAGTTTCAGGGCACACTTCATCCGGCCACGCCCCGAAAACCGCGCGGTAGTGCGCCAGTTACCAGCTAGGGGCTATATATAGGGGTGCGGGCTACCTCTTCTTCTTCCCCGCACCCCCCACTTCGAGAACTCCAACCGTGCCATTGACGCCGCTGCGATTTCGCCCTTGCGACCTCGCCGCGCCGGAGATCTCGACAACGCCTGACAAAACTCGTCGGAGCCGCGCACCGCGCCCTGCGCCGCCGTTTCTTCACCGGGCCTCTTCCTCGCCGTACTGCAATCGTGAGTTCTTCATCCCCAGCCATTCTTCCCTCAAACGAGTTCATCTTCCGCCATGAACTTGCGCTTGCTTTTTCTAGATTCACTAGCAAACGAGTCCATTGCCGCGCCTTAGTGCATTCCCTAGATCTCCTTTCTAGGTTTTGCACTAGATTGCCCCAGTTTGGCTTGCCACTGCTTGAACAGTTCCACCATATTTTTACTCGGGATTTCTTCTCTATTTTACTGCTGCGGTAGATCTTGCGTAACCCTAGATTCTCACGAAAAGGTGTTTGTAGTTACTAGCTGAATTACTTTTCCGCAGTAACTAGACCACTTTATCTGGGATAGCCTCTACCGAATCCCCTTATTAGCTGATTCGGTTACACCTTTATTCGATTCGTTCTGGATTAGAGATTTCGCATCTCCTAATTCGGCTATATCCGACCTTTTGCAGGACTGATTCGGATATGCCGAAGCTGCCCCCCGGCAGTTGGGAGGGTTCCGACGTTACAAATGATGATCTGGAATGGCTGCTGAGCACCCGACGTATAACACCTAAAGTTATATGCCGAAAACCGGGGAAAGAACTCGAACCGGTCACCCAACCGGGTGAGCGCGTTGTATTTCTAGCGCACTTCGAGCGCGGATTCGGACTCCCAGCGAGTGACTTCTTCCGGAGATTCCTAGATTTCTTCGGCCTGCAGCCTCACCCCTTCCGGCTAACTCCTTTGTCTCCCTGTCGGCTTTTACCTCCTTTACCGAGGGATATCTCGGTCTCTGGCCGACTGTCAAAACCTGGGCGAAGTACTTTCACCTCCGGAAACATACGATCCCGGGTAGTGACCCGAAGGTGATGACCGCCTGTGGTTCGTCCAGCATTACCCCGAGGACGAGCTCCATCTTTCCCCGGATCACTGGCCTGGATACTTGCAAGAAATGGCAAAGGTCCTTCTTCTACGTGAAGAGCGTTGAAGGCCATGATGCTCTCAACTTGCCCGAGTTCAGGATCGAGCCCCCCACAGCCGAACTGAACTTCCGATATGATCCGGTTGACACTCTTGCGGAGCTTCAAATCATACATCAAACTTTGGAGGATTTTCTGGAGAAAGGCCTGCTCGCGGACGATCTCCTCCGGACCTTCGTCTGTCGCCGGGTCAGTCCTCTTCAACAACGCAAGCACAAGATTTGCCACATGGGTGGTCTGCTAGATCCTACCCGGATCACAAACACGACCTCACCAGAGCTTCCGTCAAGAGACGGGTAAACGCCATTGCCTACACCGAGATGTTGGACAAGTGGCGGTGGGGCGTGGAGCCGTTCCACCGAGATGCACTTCCACCACAGGTTAGTTCACCATTCTCCGAACCAATCCATACTTCATCAAAATGACATCGGACTAATCCAGATTCGCCTTGACTCTAATGCAGCTGTTCGACCGCCAAATCACCGAAGATGGAGATCTCTCCGCCAAAGTGTGGGGACCGGATCGTAGCCGCTGCGCGAGGCGAAGAGGATGCGGATACGGACGATTATTTGCCGATTCCGCGGCCAAGCCCATTCGCAAGGGTAAGCAACCGACTATTTACAACCTTTCCGAGGATGAAGATGATGATTGCTGGATCCTAGATCCTATTGATGCCATTCCGATTTCATGGTCACAACCTTGTGTTCCAGCCAAACCGGATGCTCAAGGGACATCTCGGAAACGCCCTGATGCGTCCGGATCAGATGCCCCTCCAGCCAAGAGAATGAAGAAGACGCCTCCAAGCCGAATCGGCTCAAGGCCATGCCTACACCAAGGGGTAATGCCAACTTAACTTCATTCGCTTTCCCTCTATTATCCGAGCCACCTCTATCCGAATTAACTGTTTACTTTGCTCTATGCAGTGACGTCCTCGTCACCGAGCAAACTCATTCATCCATTCTTTCTCCCATTCCTCCACTGGATACGGCCATGGAGCACCAGTCTCCTAAAAAGGCTGTCACCTCTCCCGCGCGTGCCACAACCGCCAAAACTCCCCGCCGACTCTCGTTCCAGAGTCGGTTATTGACTGGAGAGTGAGGAAATCTCGGGTTCTACCCGAGATTCAACTTGGCCCGCCCTCTGAAGGAGTTGGAGAAGGAAAAAGCTAAGACTTCGGCTAAGTCTTTGACTAAGCCGGATCCTCGCCCTACCGCCAAGGCTCTGAATCAAGAGCAGCAGAAGAAGAAGAAGCAGCACAGCAGCAACCTCTTGAGAGCAGCAGAAGCAGCAACAGGAAGTATCTAAACCACCACAGCAAGCATCGCAGAACCAACCGAAACAGCCAGATCCAGCCAAGACCCCGGGCGCATCGCCTCTACCTAAGCCGACTGTCACCTTTGGCACAACTCCAACCACCTCGGATAAGCAGATGGTTGCTAGCAAGCCGGTTTCCGCTGCTCCATCAGCGACTCGGGTGCATGATCAACTCTCTGAGGCGATCACTCGCGCCCGCCTTAGTGGCCAGGTTCTGCCGAATCTCCGCACTCCGAGCGGCGACAACCTCGGCTCCGCAGAGCAATTTGTTAAAGCTTGGAATGCTGCGGACCTTGCCGAAGGCTCAACCACTTCAGCGTCGCCGCATCGGCTGGCCCTAGCCGGATGTTTCAATCTCTACACTCTGTGCAGGCCTCGGTCGCTGAAGCTAACCGGGTCTTCGAGGTAACTTCGCCGAATCCTGCTTTCATTATGATCAATCTACACTATTCCCAGTCCCCGAGATTCTGGTCGAACGACTGATACTCCTCCGAGTAAGAAAGTCATTCGGCTTGAATCTGTAAAACTTGATCATAAATTTTGTGGGACTCCCAGTCCCCGAGTCTCTCTTCCAATTGATTCGGTCAACTTTCTTTTTATTAATCTCGGGTGCCAGTCCCCGAGACTCTTTTTACGCCATTAACCCTTTTTCTTTCAGGAAACCACGACTGCTCGCAGCCGGATCTTTAAGCAGCTAGTCCTGCAGCACCAGGCCCTCCAAGCTTCCTTCGATGCGCAAGGTGCGGAGATGAAAAAGAAAGATCAGGAGCACAAGCGCGCTTTATCGGAGGAAAAGTCAGAAGTGACCCGGCTCCTGCGGGAGCTTGACCGGGTTGAAAAAGTGAAGGAGAAGGTCAAGAAAGACCGGGACACGCTGCAGAGGGAGAAAGACTCGATCCAGAAGGAGCGAGATACTTTCAAAGCCGGGCTTGAGAAGCGGGCCGAATTGGACAAGAAAATCCAAACGCACGTTGCAGATGCTGAAGCCGAAGCTAAAGCGGCGAAAGATGATCTGGCTGCTCACAAGGCGATCAGCGCGAAATGGCTTGCTGATCTTGCTAGCCTCAATGAAGACATGGATCGTAAGTTTGCCGAATCTCCTCTTCTCCTCTGCTCTTATCCGACACATCGTTTCGTGTTACGTCGTTTAATTCGGTGTTAGCTTATCTGAATGTAGGAGAGTTTACCAGCATCGGCTTCAAGCCGCCAAAGCTGTGAGGGATGCCCGAGCTGAGAGAGCTAAGTTAGCTGGAGCTCCCCTACCAGAGACGTGGGATATCAAGATCACATTACTGCACTTAAAGCTCGGATTGCGCCTTTGAAGGAGTCCCACATTGATCTATTCAATGCAAGTCTCAAAGCTCACCGAGTCTTGTTTCCTGAGCTCGGCAAGTCCGGTCTGCGGACGAGCTAATCAAAGACCTGGATCGGCGGAGACCCGGTTAAAGCAATGGAGATCCTCGTCCGCCCGCGCTGGTGCTGACGCAGGTTTGCTATTTATTATGTCTTGGTATGAGCTGATTGATCTTGCCAAAGTGCGCTCCCTTCGCGAGGGTTCTTCATGGGCTTCAGATCCGGACCGGATCAAGATCCGCGAGGAAGCTGCCAACTTTATGGCCGAATTTGCAAACACCAAGCATCTTGATCTGAAGGCTCCGGTCTACTCGGATGGGGAAGAATCTGAAGAAGAGGAATCAGATGATGCCTCACTTGACGAATACGCCGAGTCTGAGGGCGAATCTGGTGATTCGGCTAATTCTGCCGAACAACCTCGTATCAAATCCACCAAAGTACCAGCTTCGGACTTGGCCAAGACTGCCGAACAATCTCCAGCCAAGACCTCCAAGATGCCAGCCACTGACTCGGCTAAGACTACAGAGCAAGCTTTAGTCAAGTCCGCCAAAACTTCAGCTGATCCGGATGTTGCCGAGTCTGCCCAGCCTTCGAGCTCGCCGTCCAAGGTCATTCCTGCAAGTGAGGGTCCTCGTACAACCGAGGTTGCTCCATCATCCGAGCTCATCCCTGCAACCGAGTCTCCTGCAACCTTGGCTCCTTCTTCCTGAACTATCTTAATGAAAATCATTAAATCCCCGGTATGCCGGGAGCAGATGTAATATACAATTTAAGTTCTTCTGAGACTACTTTTATTTTGCTTAATGTGATCCGGACTAGGTTTATGTTGGATCATCTTAAACCGAGTCCCCGAGTCTGTTTTCTTGTTTACTATTTTTGCCGAATCTCTGCTCTTGTCTACCTTTTAGGTGTTTGACAGTCGAGTCACAAGATAGGAATCATAGCATACAATACTTGAAACATGCGAGTTATGGTTTAGAATCATCTAACATAAACACAAAAGAAAGAAACAACAGGGGTTAGTAAACGACATGTGCCGAATCGGTTTTGGACCGAGTCCCCGCGTCCATTTTCATGTTTCCCATATTCCTCACCTCTGCTCTTGACTACCATTTTGGTGTTTGTCAGTCGAGTCACGAGATTAACAACACAGCATACATTACTTGAATTTTGGGATGAGGTCCAAAACAATCCGACACATGAACAGTATGGACAAAACAGTAATAAAAAACACATGCGTAAGGACGAGGCAGTCCCCGAGTCCAGACTCGGATTGCCGAAAATTCATTTATGATAAACTGAGATACATACATTGCGCCCTTTAAGAGTAAAAGGGTCGAAGCAGAGCTACATTCCAGGGTCGCTTGGTTTCTTCTCCGGGTCTGTCCAGGCCATCCTTCCTTTGTTCCTGTGCGTCTACAAGGTAGTACGAGTCATTGTGCATAGCCTTGCTCACAATGAATGGTCCCTCCCATGGAGGTGATAACTTATGTCGGCCTTTGCTGCGCTGCACCAGCCTTAGTACTAGATCTCCTTCATGAAATACTCGAGGGCTGATCTTCCGACTATGATAACGTCGGAGACCCTGCTGATATACTGCTGTCCGAGACAGGGCCAATTCCCTTGCTTCCTCTAGCAGATCAACTGCATCTTCCCGGGCCTCTTTTGCCTCGGTTTCCGTATACATTGTCACCCTTGGTGCATCATATTCTATGTCAGTGGGTAGCACTGCTTCTGCCCCATATACCAGAAAAAATGGCGTATAGCCAGTTGACCGATTCGGCGTGGTCCTTAGACCCCATAGTACTGATGGTATTTCATCTATCCAGCACCCCGGAGTCTTTACCAGAGGTTCTATTAACCGGGCTTTGATCCCGCTAATACCAAAGCATTTGATCTTTCCACCTGTCCATTGGACTCTGGGTGTGCCACTGAGGCTATGTCTAACCGGATCCCCTTATTCATGCAGAATCGGGCAAACTCTCCTACAGCAAAGTTCGTGCCATTATCCGAGATGATGCTATGGGGGTAACCGTATCTCAAAATGATTTCTTTTAGGAAAGTTACAGCCGAATGACCGTCCACTTTCCGGATCGGTTTCACCTCTATCCACTTGGTGAACTTATCCACCATCACCAGCATATGTGTCATGTTACCCCTAGCCGGCTTGAATTCTCCCACCATATCCAAACACCACACAGCAAACGGCCAAGTGATAGGGATTGTTTTCAGCGCCGATGCGGGTAGGTGTGTCTGCTTGGCAAACCTTTGGCATCCTTCACATTTTCGGACTATGTCCTCTGCATCTGCATGAGCAGTGGGCCAGTAAAACCCATGCCGAGCTCATCAAGCACCACTTTTCTTCGATCGTCTGAAAGACGCCGAGTCGGTTGCCTCACCGGCTTCACCTCCGGCCTGACAAATAAAGAGTGCTCTGCCAACTCCCTCGGAACACCAGGCAGGTCCTTAGCCGACCATGCAAAGATATCCCGATTCTCACGGAGGAAGTGACAGAGCGCGCTTTCCTATTTCTCGCCCAACCCAGCACCAATGATGGCCATGTGCTCCGGATTCTCCGGGTCAATGGGGATCTTCTTTGTCTCCTTGGGCACCTCAAATGTTGCTCCTGCATCCGGATTGGTCATAGCCAGCACGCCGAGCTGAGCTGACTTTGTCATCGCCACTACTTCATGCATCTTGCTCTTCTCCGCTTGGATCACCAACGACTCGGCTAAGGTGGAACCAACCGTGGCACACTGTATGGCCTTCTTGTAATCTCCCGCAACGGTGATGATACCATTCGGGCCAGGCATCTTCATCTTGAGGTATGCCACATGAGTGGATATCATGAACTTGGCTAATGCCGGCCTGCCGAGCAGAGCATGGTATGGGCTCTCCAAGTCTACCACCTCGAATTCGAGACTCTCAAGTCTGTGATTATCCTTGGTACCAAACAGCACATCTACCCAGATCTTACCCATTGGGGAACAAGACACCCCGGGTACTATACCATGGAAAGTGCAACTGCTCTGCTGCAACTGATTCGGCGAATAACCCAACTTGACCATTGTGTCCCGATACATGATGTTTATAGCACTGCCATTGTCAACCAAGACTCGAGTGAATTTCACATTAATCTTTGGTCCAACCAAAGTCGGATCCACCACCAGTGCGTAGTTTCCTGGGCTTGGCATAACCCTGGGATTATCAGCCCTGCTCCAAGTGATCTCCTGCTCGGACCAGTTCAGGTATTTTGGGACCGCTGGTGTGACTGCATTCACCTCCTTCGCCCTTCGCAACTGACTTTTCTTGTCAGTTAGCTCGGTCACAAAAACCACATAACTTTGATGAGCTTCCTTGTAATCATTTCCGGGGTATCCACCTTGCCGACTCGGACCAGCGTTGTTGTTGTTGCCTCCCATATTTACCAGGTTAACCGGCTTTGTGGTTGCCAGCCTTGGAGCTCCTTCGTTCACCGGGGTTGCATTGGCTCCGGATAAAGGCGTATTTGGCCTGAAATTCGGTCTAGGAGCACCTCTCTGAGGTGGCTCTCTCTGACCTTCCGCCTGGATGCGATGATGCCAGCTACAATTCCGAGTTGAATGATTGGCCGGCTTGCGTGGGTCTGTTGTGTGATAACGGCAAGGCCCATCTATCATTGCCTCAAAAGTTAGAGGTGGACTCGGTCCATCCCACACTTTCTTTGCCCAGGCACCTTGATTCGGCCTCCAAGCTGGACCCTCATTTTTTGGTCTCTGGCTATCAGGATGATCCATATTTACTGCAGCAACCTGGTCTGAGCCGTATCTGTAATCCGGATCTCTCCTTTTATAACCGAACTCATGTCGGTCACTGGGCCTCAATGGTCCAGTTCGGTTATTAACCGGTTGCCTCCTGCTTGTTCCCACCACATCCAACGCTGGCTGCGTCGGATCGCCAAGAGCATATGTATCTGCTATCCGGATCATTTATGCCAGGGTCTTTGGCATATCCCTCTGGAGCTTCTGCCAAAGCGGGGTGCCGTGTCGGCAACCCTGCGCGAACCAAGAAATGGCCTGCTCCTCCACGACACCTTCACAAGAATTGTGAATGTTGCTCCACCGAGTAAAAAATTCTCGGTCTGTCTCCCGCTCTTCCTGCCTGCACGCAGACAAGAGCTGAGGTCGGTTTGGCCTCTTGTACGTGCTGGAGAAGTTGCTGCAAAATGCCTGTTCCAAATCCATCCAAGAGTTGATACTACCCTCTGGTAAGTTATTCAGCCAAATCCGGGCTGACCCTTCCAACATATGCGGGAGATACCGGACCGCCCATCGGCGATTGCCCCCCGTAATGTGCACCGAGGATACATAGTCTATCAGCCAATCCTGCGGCTTAGTGCTGCCGTTATACGGCTTTGTGATTCGGCCGAGCTGAAACAACGGCACATTCGGCTCGTTCATGATCCTAGGCCCAAAGCATGGAGGACCTGGTGGGCCTTGCTCTTCCAACCTCTCGGACTGGTAAATCCTATCCAACCTGAGACGCTGATCATCCGGAGCCAATGTCCGAGGTCCCAGCCTGGACGCAAGTGCATTATCATACGTTTGGTATCCGGCTCGCGCCATAGCCGAATTACCATCATCATAGCGGTAGCCCGCCTGGCCACCACCTTGCTGCTGCGCTTGCACCATTACTTGCTGTTCCTGCCGGGGTTGATTCTGCCCTGGGGGACGAGGTGGTTGACCTCGGCCAGCCGAATTACCCCTTCCGTCTCCCGGATTGCCTTGTCCGCCACTGTTTCTGCTCTGGCCACCTCTTCCTTGAGCAGCTAGCTGCTTGCCGGCATACTCAGCATCATAGGCCTGCAGCTGTTTGCTCTTGCCCAAGTTCACGCTTCGGGCCCGGTCAGCTCCGACATGCGGGGATGACGCTTGCCCCTTGGATCTCTGGCTAACCGCCTTAGCCGACACCACTACCCGAGAACCACCAGCATCCGGATTAGCCTTCCGGTAAGCCTCATTCTGCCGGTTAAACACATCAACCAGCTCATTGACCCTTTCTGCCTGCTTGCGCCAAGCATCCCCGGTTAAGGTGGTCAACTCGGCTCGCGCTGCCGCTGCAGCCCTAAGATTCTTGGCCGGGGAGCTATACACCGGCTTGCCTGTACCTGATCTATGACTAGTAGCCTTACTCGAGCTTGACCTTGCGGCTCTAGCTAACTCATCATTGAGGTCCTTACCCCTGTTGCGCAAATCTGCTCTTTTGCGTGGGTGAGGCACTACCGGAGTGAAACCATCGGTGATACCATTGGCAGCATTATATTCTCTCATGTCTCTATCAAATGCTTGCCTAGACTCCACCACTAGCCGGGCTTCCCTTTGCAACCTCAGGCGCTCTGCCTCTAGCTGAGCTATAATAAGCTCTACGTTTGCACCAGGTGCCACTGGCCGAGCTAACTTTTCCAGGACATCCTCTAAGGGAGCCTCCCTACTTGACATGCCAAGTGGGCCAACCGGATCCGGTTTCTCCTTTGGGAACTTTGCCGTCCGAACCGGCTTGTCAACCAGATCGGTTGGCGTGACTAGTACCTCGGGCGTGCTATTGGCGGCATCTCCTTTGCCTGCTCCAGCACTGGTCTGGTCATCATCACCTCCACGCTGCTCCCGGGGCGAGCGCTACGCCGTCCGAAGATGCGCGGAAAGAAGGAGGGTCCTCGGCCACGAGCACCTGCGCCGGGTACTCGCGAACAGCCTCGACAGCAACATAGGTGACAAAGCTACCAAGCATCATCAGGAAGCCATGCTCGGGGAAGGGCTTGCCGGCGAAACACCCTGCATTGTCGCTGACGAAGGTGAACTCGCCGATCTTGGCGATAAGCCCAGAAAGAACACGCTCGCCTGAGCCCGTCCGGATGTAAACTCCCTCCAACGCCTCAATCTGCCCCACGGTGGGCGCCAACTGTCGTGTGGGATCACGGCAGATGCCATGGGTATGGCTAAGATGGGGCCGAAAGTGCGTTGGGGGATCCGGGGAGGGTTTATGCACTCAAGAAGTGCACAAGCAAGAACATGCAAGAAACCGCAAGAACATGAACAAAAAACCAAGAAACCAAGAACACAAAGCACACCACGATGTACCCTGCTTCGGGGCCCTCTGGTGGAGGTAACACCCCTACTGCAGCACTAGCCTAGTCTCTTTATATCTCAATGGTGACAAGTACAGAGCGCTCCTCGAGCTGTATGAAGCAACAATGGTGAGAGCTCACGATGAAGAAGAAGCTACCAAGGGGGGAAAATGAGCCCTAGGGTTCGTCCCCCACACAGGAGGTGGTGGTGCTGTATATAAAGGCTTGCCGAGTTACTTCTTTGCCCCTGGCTCCATGAGATAATGGCACTTCCAAGAGGAAGAGGACAAGCCTCTGCCCCCTGTCAGTCCAACGGCTGGACTGTCAGGCCCTAGCAGGCCTATCTTGCCACTTCGGGCAATGGCAGGTGTAGCCCACCGGGTCTAGGTCATAGCCCCTTTCCCGAATTGGCCGAGTCAGCTCCTAGGTTGCTGCGCTTCCAGGAATCCCGTGTTTCGACCTGGCTGTCTTCTGAGCCTCGGGCAGGAGGCCTGCAGGACCCGTGAACTTACTGACATTACTCGGCCCTTGTGCATTATCCGACATTGCTGGTAAGCCGGATTCTTCCAGGCAACCCGGCTAGTTGGGCCGGATCTCTTCTTCTGATCCGGCTAGACTTTGCCTGTTCCCCTTTGGCGTCTCCCTGTACTTAAACAAGATTGAGTACTAACCGACTTTCTCAACCGATCCGATCCAAGTGATCCGGCTTGAGTGACCCGGATTGACTTTCCTTTCCACTTTATAGCTCCCAACACCACCTCTTTGCCCTACCCGGGGGCAGCCCCCCGACAATATATGTGCCAAACTCCCTCATGATCTGTGTCAGGTGCTGAGTGTGACGCTCATCCATCATCATCAAGAACTGACTCGGGCTCGGTTCCTGAGCTGGTGGAGGAGGGGGTGATTGCGGGGGCACGGGATCCTCGCCCGCTTGTCGTGCGGAACGACGAATCGGGGTTCCTTGGCTGCCACTTGCATTGCTGTTGGGCCTCATCCTGGAAGGTTGAATGTGGTGACGTGTACCGTGAGCATCCATATGGGGAAAAGTGTAACATCCAAAAAAAACCCAAAAGGAAACAAGTTTGCAAAGACAACAAAGTGCGGTAATATACAATGACTGGTTGAGTTACAAGATCCTAGTTACTTGCTTACACAACACGAGATACAAGATAAAAGATACAAGCTACTCGGTACCAGTTACAGGATACAAGATACACGAAGCGGGATACAACTCTACCACTTCCTTATTCAAGCGCGCGATACAACGGAAAAGTAAGATAACTAGGCGATGCAGTCTCCGAGCGCCTAGAACTCCATCTCGAGAGGTGTCGCTGGTGCGATGATGTCGATGTCCTCCCCCTTGGGGCTGTAGTCGGGAGAAGCGGGGTCGCCTCGGGAGTCTCCAGAGCGGGTGGGGGTGTCGGCACGGACACGACGACGCTGAGCTCGTGACCCAGTGGGACGAACAAGAGTGAAACACGCGAAGTGACGAGTAGTGCTGCTACGAGTGCGGAAAGGTGGTGGCGAACCATGGGGTGCAGGAGTGGGGATGAGTCCCCTCCTGATCTGGTCGTGGGAGCTACGGGTAAAGGTGGGGAACCGAGGTGGGTGGCAAGAAGAACCTGCTCCAGATGCCCGTGCCATCTCAGCCATGGCCACGTTGGCGCGAAGCGAGGCAAACTGGAGGAGGGTGACGTGGAGGTACTAGTGGAGGAGAGTGGTGTACTGGAGAAGAGCGGTGAGGGCTGAGCTGGTGTCACCTGGGTTGGGGAAAAGGACGTCCCCGTTGGCTAGATCTAGCCTCGGGAAGTAGACGTAACGGGTGCACTGCCTCATGACCGGGTCGTACGTGCGAAGGAAGACGATGGCGTCTCCTGCAGCCTCCTGTATGGCTCGGGTCACCTGAGTAGAGACACCGGAGGTAACGGCCTGGATGTTTCCATCGGCCCTCGGCTCCGAGCGTAGGTGGATGGTGGCGACGAACTCGGTAGCGCCCCCGTCGGGACGGTTGTAGTACACGCGGTAGATCGGGGGAGTCGAGCCTGGGTAGAGGTGGTCCCAAATCTCAGCGAGGTACTGAGGAAAGCCGGGAACATATACGGCGGTGGTCTCTGCGAAGAACTCGGACGGTGCCATCTGTACCAGGAACAGAAGCCAAAAAGGTGAGCGTTAAGGTTAACAAGCGCAAACAAGTAGAGAAACAATCAAGAAGCAGGCAACGCGGCAAGCTCTATCCTAAGTCGTCCGAGAAACTAGGGTATCCTACAGGCAGTTAGGCTCTGATACCAAGCTCTGTGGCACCCCGATCCAGATGATCGAGCTACCCCATATACCAGCCCCAGAAACACTGGATATATGATATCTTGATACACAAAGACATAACAAAATATATTTAAGGCTCCGAGTTCGGACGGTTACAACATATTACAACACGGGGTGAGGCTCCAGCGGTCACGCAACACGCGCACACAACGGTATGTACATTATTTTTCTAACATCGAGCCTCCATCAGAGATCGAAGCGGGTACGTAGGTAGTAGCGTGGCACGGCGGCCTTATTCCACGGGGTTCTGCCTGGGACACGGGTTCCTAGTTCTCGTACAGCGGGTACTCGGCGACAGGTGCAACGTGGTCTGGCCACATAAAAAGCCAGGTGAGTACATTGAATGTACTCGCAAGACATTAGCCAAAAATCAAACAAGGCCTATCTATATGGCATGGCATAAGTTCGGAAAGTAGCATGGCATAAGTTCGGGTAAATAAGTGCGAGTCCAAGCTTAACGGTTGGACTTAACTTACCTACTTACCTTGGTAGGGACGTTTCGCGTTATCGAGTGAGATCACGTTTCTCACCCAACAACTCGTAACCACAACTAGGCTTCCAAGCCTCTAGCCAACTATGGCTTAATTTCTCGATTCTCAAGTCCTTAGCCCACTCTGGCTAGACTCTCGAACTTTCGCGTGACTGTTGGGTTTACATTAATTATTTCTCCAAATTCGACTGGACTGACTCATAGCGTGACTTGACCCAAACACCGTCCCATAACCTAGGGACAAGGCTAGATTCTAGATTTACACTCTCGAGAGGTGGCAACTTTTATCCACACGCTGAAGTCTAAGCTTGTACCGCCGGTACCGAAGTACTAAAACCGATCACGGCGGCAGCACAAACCCACACTTCCACGGCTGCTTATCCTACCCAGACACTCCCTATGTAGCCACCGACACGCCCGAGGGACCAAGTCTTATGACGAAGTGAATCCGGCACGCCCCCAACAGATGAGCGACGCCTAGCTCCGGAACCTTCGCAAGACTAGCCCCGACCACAAAGGTAACCGACTAGACTTGCCAAAAGGGTGGCGTCAAAGGAGGCTTGATAGAATACTCGGCCATGGTCTACCCATTTCAACGACGCGTGGTTGTGCTTGTTGTGTCTGGTGGGTGGCACTATGTGACTCAATCTAGTCGAGGGAGGTGATTATGTTTTAGTCAAATTTTAATTACCAACATGAACCAAGCAATAATGATATTCACAAGGTAGTTCAAGCAATAGCATAAGGTATACATTGGTGGCTATGGCGGTTTCCCCAGCCGGCGTCACCGTGAAACAATGTTCGCAGAAAATAGTACAGTAGGTTAGTCGGATGACTATGGCGGTTTCCCCAGCCGGCGTCATCAAAACAATAAAATGAAAAGCAATCATAAGAAAGAAAGCATCCATTCGACTCGAGGGTTAACCTGACGTGGTGTCAGCAATCTTGGCAAAAAGATCCAAATGGAAAGCAAATGTCCCAAGCGTCGCAGTCCAGGTGGGCTTACGCCAACCACGTTTGACGGAGGGATAAGAAGCAAATAACTCTTTTGGCAAATGCCCCCAACTCCGAGGATCATAGGACGACATTCGTCTGCTCCTCACCTCGGCGAAGAAGAAGAAGAAGAAGCAAACAAAGCCCCGCAAGTGCGAGGCGCACAGTTGTAATGTTTCCCCATTCCTTTGACTGCGACGGTTCCTCCGGTCATCGCCTCGGGAATGGGGGTGGTGCGTAGTTAAGTAATTATATAGTAATTGCGATAATTTAAAATGCAACATGGCATGTGAGGAGCAGTAGCAATCAACTTAAGCAACTAATTTAATTTCTAGGGTTCGACCAAGTTTGAGATGGGGTTGATGGCTTGCCTTCAGTAGTGGGGTAGGGTTTCGGAACGACCTCGACTTCTTGGGAGAGGTTTAAATCTAATACAAGCATAAATAAAGCATCAAAAACCCTTCCTAAGACATTGAATAAAGGACTAAGCAAACAAACTCCAAACCAAAATGTTTTGATGCCAATGGATAAACAACTTCAAAACAAAGCTGGCAAAATTTGTTTCATATTTTTCTGACTATTTTTGAGGGAGTTATGCCCTTTTAAAGTTGGGGTAAATTTCTGCCATTTTTCAAACAGAAATAAAAACAGGAAAACGTTTCGGTTTAATATTAAAATTCTGACTAGGGGGTCCCACATGTCATAGACACTATCGAACCGTTACTCTGCGCGGGAAAGAAGAAGAACAGGGCGGCCGTCTCCGGCGAACTCACCGGCGGCGATTCCAGGGAGCTAGGGCGACGGGGAGGTGAGGGAGAGGAAGCAGAACGTCGCGGTGGGGCCTGGCGCAGCTCGTTCGTGCACCCACGCTTGACGGAGAGGTCGGGTTGGAGCAGAGCTTCTCCTCCCGCGGCTCCGGCGAAGTGTCGAGGAAGGATACGACGGCTCCGGCCACCGTTCACCCAGGCGAGGGCGGCGGAAGCTCCATCGTGGTCCAGAGAGGTAGTGTGCGTGCTGAATCGGAGTGGGAGGGGCTGTCGGAGAAGATTTCGAGCGGATCCCTTGCGGCGGTGGCGAGCTCGATTCCGGTGCTGCGGTGTTCTTCGGGCTCTGGTACTGCTCTGGGAGATGATTGGGAGGTCTAGAGGTGAGGTGTGGTGCTTGGAGAGGCCTGGGGTGGCCGTCTTATACCCTCCCGAGAGTTGGCCGTCGTTAATGGCGCGGCGAGGTGGCAGCAGCTGCGCGGGGTTGTTCGAGCGGCTCGTCGTGAAACCGCTGGCACAGTAACGCACGCGGCACAGGAGGGAGGGAGTGGATGAGCTCGGGGGCGGCTGAGTCGCTGACGGAGGGGCCCCGGGCGGCGCTGTGCTGAGCGGCGCGTCGGGATGCGTCGGTGGCGCGTGGGGAATTCATCTCCGGCGACGCATGGAGGCTGGGCGAGTCACGGGAAGGAGGGGAACACGCTGGGCGTGGTTTGGGCCGCGGGGATGCAGAACGTCGATGAACATAACGTGGCGGCGCCGTCGTGCACGGACTCGCCGGCGGTGATCACCGTTCTGGCCATGCCAGAAGCGGCATCGACGTGTTTCTCTTGACTCCGTGCTCCAAACGCGATGAGGTTTTCACCACTGCACGCCAAATTTCAAAACCTTCAACTTTCCTGAATAGAGTTTTTGCAAAATCGAAACTTGGTGCGACTAGAACTTTTGAAAAACTATACTGGCCAAAATGAAAATATTCATTTTGATGAAGCAAAACATTTTTGGTCAGGCTACCCTTCTGCCCTGAGGTGTAGACACACCTTGTGCTTGCATCTATGCCCTTGCCTCACATTAGAAAAATCATTTGACTAGTTTTTAAAATCTTTTGAGTTAGAGGGCAGAAAAAGGATGGAAAAGATATGAGGTATATCCTCAAGTGTGAACCAATTTTTTTTTTTGCATAATTAGGCTATATGTTGCCTAGGGATCATTCCCTAATTTTTGGAGAATTTTTAGAACAAGTTTTCAAGTACTTCCTTTGGAAAGCTCAAATAAAGGGATTTTGTTTTAACGATAAATAGAAATATCCAGAAAATGATTTTGGGGTTTTGGGGCCAAGTAAACAAGATACCAAGTGGGAGAGAACACAAAACTCAAGATCCCAAACTTTGGTAAGGTTTCGTCGAAGATTGAAAATTGGAAAGGTCATTTATCGAGGCAACTTAAATTCAAAATCGATGACAAAAATTTTAAAAGAAATTTTTGAGAGGCCAAATTCCAGGATGTTACAGCAGGCTATGAGATACAAGTAAAGGTAAGGTAAAGAGGTAACCGAAAGTGAAGCACGCGGAGACAAGGATGTAATCCCGAGTTCCTCCTTTTTAGGGGAGTACGTCTCGTTGGAGGGGTGTGAGCTCGCCACCACAGGCTTGCTCAACGCCACAACAGGCTCACCCTATTCTCCGATGAACAGCACCACAAAGGATTGGTTCACCTTCAACTATCAGAATCCTTCGAGGCGGAATCCGTAGCCTTTACAACAACAATCCGGGGCACACACCCACAACTGAATTGGGGGCTCCCGAACAGCTACAATCTGTCACAATAGACAAGAGGTAAGATTAATAAGACGCCTAGGTTTTCCCAATGGAAACCCTAGGCTCGAATCCCTCAAGTGCATGAGGGGGAAATGTAAATCGCCTTGGTGAAGATGTAGATCTTGGCCTTATCCTTCAATCCTCCAAAGATCAACGAGTTTGGGTGGAGGGATTGGGAGATCTATGAGTTTTGAGCTTGCAACAATGGTGGTCAAAGATATTCTGGTCGAGCTACCCAAGGTTGAAGAAGGTGAGGGTATTTATACCCCTGCAGGAATTAGAGCCGTTGGCGAAACAGGGGACCGGATATTCCGGGTCAAGTCATGACCGGATATTCCGGTGCCTTTTGGAAATATCCGGTTGCAAATATCCGGTACCCATCAGTGGGTTGCAACAACGGCGCGTGCTGGTCCTTAGCAGTAATTCCACCATTCTTCTTCTGGACCGGATATTCCGGTAGCTTCGAAATATCCAGTAGGAAATCTCCGGTGACCATCTGAGAGTTGCAAAACAGGGTTGCTGAAAGTCCTTAGCCGATTTTCTTGAGCAACCTTGGGGAGCGGATATTCCGCCCCACACTGGGACCGGAATATCCGATTCCTTTCTCTGAGCATATTGAACTAGCTCTTTTCTCCTTTCTTTTTGGTTTCAATGCATTGATGTTTTGATCACCTAAAACCTGCATCACTTAACATCATATCAAATTGTCACTAGTGTTGTTGCCTAACACACAAAACACAAGGGATTAAGAAATGTTCTTTCAGTAACTCTAATCCTTAGACCATGATATCATGTCAATCACTAACACCAGATGAATGCTTTGATGACATCAAACGTCACACTGTAACAGGGTGACTATAAAGGTGGCGTTGGGTACTCTAAAAGTATTAGTTGAGGCTCATGGATCAAGAGTGGGATTTATCCATCCAATGACGGAGAGATATACTCTGGGCCCTCTCGGTGATATCACATCGACACCGCTTGCAAGCACGTGACTAGGTCACAAGGATGTTATATCACGGAATGAGTAAAGAGTACTTGTCGGTAACGAGATCGAACTAGGTATAGCTGATACCAATGATCGAATCTCGGACAAGTAAAATATCGTGAGACAAAATAAATTGTTTACGACGTTTATGGTTCACACGATCACAAGATTCAATGTGTAGGAGTCATTACAGATCTCCAGGTCCCGCTGTTGACTATTGATCGGAGAGGTGGCTCGATTATGTCTACATTATTCATGGACCGTAGGGTGACACACTTAAGGTTTGCCGACACTACTGAGAAGATACGGAATATTGGAGAAAAGTTTGGACAACACCAAAATTGGTTCGGGTAATATTGAAATAGTTCAAGGTGATAATTGCCAATGGTTGTTAATAGAATTAACAAATAGATCAAGGGGGTAAGTGTTAATGTTTCTTAATAGAATTGACATATATTAAAATAAAGAAATAATATTGTTTTATTTATTTAATGAAAATGACCCTTTGGATTTTTTAGTGGAGATTAAATGGGTGTGAGTGGAGACTACACTCACATGATGAGTGGAAGGGGTGGGGGCACCATCCTTGGCCGCACCACCTCTTGGGGATGCCTCCCCCTCCTATAAATAGAGGGGTGGGAGCTCTCTTCCTCACACACTTGTTATCATCTCCCTCTCCCTCCTCCCGCTGCTCCACCTCTTGGTCATCCGCTTGGCGAAGCTATGACCGTTTAGTTTCTCCACCACGCCGACGTGTTGTTAGAGTTTCCGGTGGATCTTCTACTTCAGATGCCCCGCTGGATCGAGGGAACGGAGGTTGTCGTCAAGTTGTACGTGTGACTGACTACGGAGGCACTGCCCGCTTGCAACATTCATCTTCATGATCTTGAGATCGGCAAGTGTACGACTACATCATCAACGAGATTCGATCTCGTAACACTTTTGGTCTTGAGGGTAGTCCTTCCAGAACTTGGTTTTACCCGTTGTTTGCATCAACTAGATTAGATCTTGGTCCCTTGGTTGTTCTTACCGTAGGATTTTTTTGTTTTTTATGCTACGAACCCATCAATGCTGCCATTGGTGCCACCCGCTCTCGTCGTGGGCGTCCCTCCAGGTACGCTCGAACGCAAGCGATAGGGCGCCCATCTCGTGCAGGGAACCGGTGCTCCACTACAAGGGCATCCCCCCGTGAGTTTGGCACTGATGGTCAAATTATGATGTCGCCTAAGCGCCGGGCAAAATCAACGGCCATTGCCGCACCGAGGAAGAAGAAAGCGGCGATTCTTGGACACCCGCCTCCTGACCCGACTCCTTTGTTCGCATCGCCCGCACCGATCTCTGGATAATTTGGATTTGTCAAGAATACGCAAAGGTATAAAATTCGTCGCCCTTTCCGATTACTATCTGCAAAGATTGGTTAAATTGTGCTTGATTGGATAATCTGTTTTGAATTTTTGATCCGCATTCCGTTCCTACATCATATATTGATATGTCGAGAAAATGTGGTCGATATTCATAGTGCATGATTCTATGCTTAATGAACTCTCTGCAACCTCACTCATAGTAGCTCATTTGTGTGAAGTTTTTTTTCATGCAATTACCCATAGACCAAGTTTATTATTTTGTACCGTTACTATGTCACATAAAACGAGAATGTGCGCATGTTTTGTATTTTTTTTGATTTTTTTGAATTAGTTATGCTCATTTAAAACTCGATCGTGGTAGGTCACTAGTGTGAAGGTTTTTCCATGAAAATGTCCTTAGAACAAGTTTATTATTTTTTATACTGGTCTGATTCGAAAAAACTGTCATGCCATGTATGCTAACTTTGTACTACAGCTGTGTTGCTTCGGCCACAGTTAATCTGGACCGGAGGTAGTAGTAACTATGTCACGTACAACTAGAATGTGCGCAGGTTTTGTATTTTTTACTTATTTTTTGGTATTAGTTATGCTCGGTCAAAGATGAGGAAACCCCGTTGACCGCCTCAAAACCCAGCCATAACCCTGCAGTCCCCTCTAACCCTAGCGACGATCTGTGACCGTTCGATCATACCCTAGCGACGATCTGTGATTGTTGATCATACCCTAGCGATGATCTGTGACCGTTCGATCATACCCTAGCGCCTAACTACGGCCGTCAGATCTAGCTTGAAACCCATGGATCTTTGACCAAGTTTGACCATTCATCAAATTTGGTGAGAGGAATCTATGTTCCAGATTCGGCAGTTGTGCGCCATATCGTAGCATTTCCCGCCTCCTCCGCGCCATTTATACCTAGTTCGATAGTTCCTTCGCCCAGATCTGCAGTTTTCACCTTCTCGCCACCCCTCTCCGTTCTCACCTCCGTGTCATTCGCTTCCGGACGCGGCCGTAGCGGTGGACGTTCTTGCGGTGACCCTAGCACACCACTGCATGTTGTAGTGCACAAGTCATTGATGTAACACGCACGAAAGGACCTTTCCACAAATATTACATCCCTCAGAGTAGTACAACAGAAACATAGCTGGCCCAAGGTAACGCTATAGGATTACAACTCTATTCAATACAAAATCTCGAGAACCTCCTTTGCATAGAAGAAAGTCTCTTGCAAATGAAATATAGAAAGATCCAAATCGTAGCAGTAAGCTGGATATCAGCTCTATCTCTAATTCCTATTCCACTACTGCTGTTGTCACAGCCCTACTCTATTCAATATGGAATGTCTATATCCAGGCTGTACTCCTCCTTCCAAAATGACGTTGTCTCCTCATTGGCATTACTGTAGTCATATACACCCTTGGCAAGATTGTCATCATTCTTCTGTTGGTGAAGTAGCAGTTGACTACTTCAAGCTCCACCGGGTAAAAAAGGAAATTGTCTAGTTAAATGGGAAAAAGTATGTATCTCTAAAAAAGCAGGCGGCCTTGGTGTGATTAATCTCAGAGTTCAGAACAAGGCACTGCTTATGAAACACTTGCATAAATTCATGAACAGAGCTGATATTCCCTGGGTGCAACTCATTTGGGAAGCCCATTATCAAAGCAATAAGATGCCACAGGTTTGCTCACCGTGTGGATCTTTCTGGTGGAAGGATATTCTTAGCCTATGGGATAGCTATATGGATATTACAACATGTAAACCTGGCGATGGAAGAACAATCCGATTCTGGAAGGATCATCGGAATGATACTACACTTGAGGAATTATTCCCTCACCTATTTTCCTTCTCCAGACCAGAATATTACACTAAAGCAAATGAAAGAGCTGAATAACAGGAATATACTTGAACACTTCCACCTTCCCTTGTCGATGATTGCATTTCAACAGAGCCAGGATCTGAGCACGCTTCTGCTTAATCAGTTGGTTTCTGACGACAAGGATCAGTGGAATCTGTCGGCTCACCCCAACTTCTCTGTTTAGAGAGTATATAAATCCCTGACACCATTTATCCCTGCGGCTGCCCCATTCAACTGGATATGGAAATCATGTGCTCAACTTAAGCACAAGTTTTTCTTCTGGCTTTTATTACAGGATAGGCTAAATACCAGGGACTTACTCACAAGGAAAAAATTCTTTCTGGAGGATAAATCAAGTGTTCTTTGAATGACACTCCCACCGAAACTATGAAGCATTTATTTTTTGAGTGTGACTTCAGCCAGATATTCTGGTGGAAACTAAGCCAAGAATGGAATTGTGATCTTCCTCTGATGGAAATGCTACTGGATGGTCGTAACAGATCTGGGCATACCTGCTTCAAGGAGTACCTAATTATTGGATGCTGGAGTTTATGGACTCACAGGAATAAGATCATCTTTGAGGGTGATCAGCTTAGTTTGGACAGATGCATTATTTCGTTTACTGAAACTCTCCTTTTAATTATGCATAGAGCTAAACCCTCTCTTAAAGAGGGGATGCAACAATGGCTGGATGCCATGTAATTAGTTGACTGGACTGGACTGGGAGTCTTGACTCCACTGTTTGTACATATTTTTTTTATATAAAAATCGAAAATGAAGCAGTAGGGGCTTTCCCTACTGTGTTCGCGCCTAAAAAAAGACCTCCTCGACGCCGTGATGGATATATGTCAACTTCTTGGTTGGCTCCAAAAATCTAAGCAGGGAGTCAACGGGGAAAGGGTGAGCAACACGAGCGTTACTCAGCAAGTTCAAATAATATAGGAAAGAGTTTTTGTTTTGAATGCACTAGCTACTGCCATGACCAACAGTTGTAGGCATAATGCAAGTTTTGGAAACATTTCTTCAAAAGGTCAAGTTTTATTTCAGAAAACTATGCTCACAGCCTCCACGGGTCTTACGAATCAAACATGGGATTCCTTTCCTGCCGCGACCTGTAGTTCCTTCTGGGAACACGGATGTGACAACCACAATTTGATACACTCTGCAGAGGTGCATAACTTTACCCATGAGAATTCTCCAGCCTTATTGCTCTTTCAGAGTGGTATTCTCACCCATATTTCCTTCAAGTATGGGGCCGGTCTGAGGTCCACTGCCCCTCTCCGCACAACACATATCCGCCCTTATTGTAATGCAGAATAGAAGCCGACCATCTCTCATAGTAGACTGGCCTCAACTATCCCCATTACCCCTCCCGAGACGCATAGCCCCAAATCCATTAATCGGGATGTTCACGGCTCTCCCAAGCGATAAGGATATTCTTTGCCTCCCTTTAGGCCACTCTTGGCTGCTATCCGTCCGAGGATATGTGAACGAGAGAAGATAGCAGCTGACTTTACCGTCCATAGCAGATCTTATGGTAAACGCTTCGATACGGCACGTAAGGATCACTGTGACATTGGTAATTAATCCTAGGTATATACTTTCCCGTACAATGGAACCTCCACCACAACATCAAACCGTGGTTCCATTGCCAACCAACCATAATATATATAGCAATTCACATCATTTGAAAATAGGTTTTTCTTTTTCATGCAGATGATAAATCATAGTACTTTGCAAGTAATTTGATAAAAATACTTCAACGGACATGCAAGAATGAACTTGCCTGTGATAGAAATGGTTGTTCAACACTTCAGGGTTCTAGGGTTTGCGTTAAAACCCCGAGTTCTGAAAATAGCAAAGTAAGCCTAATAAGGACCACTTAAAAGTCTAGCAGCATGCTATTATGCATAATCATGAGATGCATCGTCACCCCAAAATTCCCAAGTTATGAATTTTAATACTTTTCGAGTCTTTGAGAGTTTTTAATTATTTAGAGAGTTTGACAACAATTTTCATGAGGAAAATTTTCAAAGTGATTAAATTTAAATAGTTCAATATAATTGAAATTCAAGTACCATATTATTTTATTTTAGGATAATAGTTATTTGAAAGAGAATTTCAAGTCATTTCCACTTAAGGATCCTTGAATTTTTCATCCACAAAATGTTTTTCAAAAATTTAAATAAAATTTACATAAAAATTCCTCACATTTTTTAAAGTTTGTTTCATATTTTTAGTTTATTTTTGTGTACTTTAATTTAGTGTCAAAATTCATTTAAGTTAGAATATTTTTGATTTGGTAAATAACCCAAATGCCCCTGGGTCTATTGGGTTGGACCCAACCATTTGGATTGAGCCCAATTCGTTACTGGGTCGGGTTCGACCCAGTTTACTCTCTCTCTCTCTCTCTCTCTCTCTCTCTTCCTCACGCTCTCTCCTCTGCCCTGCTCGATCCCCTCCTGGCGATGCGTCACCGTCGTCGCCACGCACGGCTCCGGCCGTTGCCGGCCATCACCGGCGCCGCCGCACGTTTGTGCTACTCCCTCTTTACTTCCTCCTCTGATTCCCCTGCTGATTCCTTCCCGGGTGCCTCCAATCGAGCCTGCCCATGAAACCCTAGTTCGCCGCCTCTACTGCTCTTGCTCGCTCTCCTCCGCCAGCCTTCATTGCCGCCACCCCTGCTGTCCCGCACCGGCCACGCCTCCTACATATCTCCCTCGAGCTCCTGGCCATCTGCCCCGACACCCTCGAGCTCTGGCTGGACCATGCCTCCTCGGTGTGCTGCTCCGTGTCGACCACTAACTCCTACTCAAATCCCCTTCTCCTCTACCACGACGCTGACGCCGAGGGGAGGACGGTGCCCTGGTGTAACCCCGGCATCCTCCATCGGCTACGGTCTAATGGATGGTGGTGTTGCGGTGGTATGCTGCTGCTGGTGTGGCTCGGCGCAGGTCGATGTGCCACTGCTGCGGTGCTTCCTGTGCCGCCTTTACCGTGGTGCTTATCGGCGTCGTCCTCGCGGTAGCTTCCGCCGTGGTAGCGTGAGCACGGCCTCGCCACGCCACGGGGTTTGTGCCCGAGCGTCAGGTATGATCCTCACACCTCTCCTCCTCTCCTCTCTGCATTACTCTTGCTCTCGGTGTAGAACATAGTTAGAATTGTTCCTAGCTATTCTAGTACTCGTGGTACTGCTCCAGTTCGTCTAGGTGATGAACTGGTGCACGGAATCGTGCTGTGCTTGTGGTGCTTCTCTCTGTCACTTGTGCTAGCTGAAGAATTGATCATTTCAGACAGTCAAACTCTTGTCTAATAAATTCATAGAAATGCTAGTGATGATTCTTCAGCCTTGTGCTGTGCAAATGATTTTTAAAGTGGTGCTACATGCCTTTGGGTATATTTTAGCTTGAGCTTTATGTCCCTGATCTTGATAGCATTTGATTTCTTGATGGCTTAGCATGTTTATCTCACTGTAATGATTATGTAACTTGCTTATTTGACATGTATGCATGATTTGGTACTGGTATAATTGTTGTGCATCATATTTGAGTGATTTGTGGTTCCTGGACATGAACTAGTTTTTGTCCAGCAACATATGCATAAACTTGTGCTGTAGCAATTTGTTGATGTATCTCTGGACAGATCTGGCTGTGAAAACTAATAAGAACAGATACATTATACACTTGTATTTGCTTTTCTTAGGTGTTTTTAGTTCGTGGCTGCTGCTAGTAAGCAACAGATCATGTGCATACATGATCTTGCCATGTATTGTGCCTCTGTAATTAATCTCTTGCATGATTGCTTGATCAGATCATGCTTTGCATTAGTGGTAGCTTGAATATCTTTTCATATACTGTTTTTACTTGGAATTACTTGCTGGAATAATAATTTACTTGCCAAATCATGTGCATACATGATCTGGTTGTGTTTGTGGTGTAAAAGTGTGGATATCCAGCCTTTCTATGGCTAGATAGATGGATATAAAGTGATGATAACATATGTGCTGCCTCTCTCCTCTCTTCCCTCTCTCCCAACTAAAGATAAACATATGCTGCACACGATTGGGTTCCTAGATATCAACCTACTGCTGAAGAGAAGCTTGGTCTTCTGGAATATGATGGAAACTTGCGTCTGGTAGCTAGCTTGCTCCTCCTCTTGTGGATAGCCAGCTCCTCCTCGTGCTGATAGCCTGCTCCTCCTCTTGTGGATAGCCTGCTCCTCCTCACTCTTGACCTATTTCCTAGTTGCTCTAAAGATTGAACAAGATCTGGTCGTGTTTTAGGTGTTCTTGGCTGTTCTGGCTGATCTAGGAAGATGATTTAGTTGCTAAATTCGTTGTGATGTATTTGTGCTTAGGTGAGAAACATATGGTGCGGCTGGCTGCTTGCTGGAAATGTGTGTGTGAGCAAAATCCATTTATTTGTGTGGCTGGCCTGTTCTTTTATACTGCTAGCTGATTGTTGTGGTGCTGCCACACAAGTAGATGGCTCTTGTTTTGCAAGAATGAGTAAGCTACTTGTTGTCAAGTGTTTATGCATAGGCATTACTTGGGGTTCAAGCTATGTTAGATATTTTTCTTGTGGATAACTCTCCTATGTGGCATGCTCATCCACTCAAGCTTGGTCTTATCTCCTTGTAGGATTAATTCTTGAGCTAGACAAGTGGCTTTTGTCACTAGATGGACTTGTGGGCTGATTCTCCTATGTGGGCTTATGAAATGTTAGTGGCTTTGCAAGTTATGGGTGGTGATCATGTGGGCTTTTCAATTTCAGATTTGTGGGCTTTATAATTAACTCTCTTTCTTCCTTGATAATTAATACCATTGGAGAAACAATTTTATTTTCCTTGTTGGTTTTCTTAATTAGGAATTTGACTAGATTAGAGGGATTGACTAGTTGCCTTGATTACCTAAGATAATTGGATCTATAATAGTCGTCTTTGTCCCAAGTTGCTTTTGTATCTTGCTCAAATGGACCATGTCCCTTGTTGCCTAGTTGATCCTTGATGCCTCAGATGATCCAAATTGATCCACAAGTTCATATTGTTGCTTAATATAAAGTTGATCCCTCTAGTCACCAATTGGATACTAGGACAAGTTCCTAACATCCTTTAGTTAAATTCCAACATCAAATTGCCTCACCCTTGTGGTGAAGGCAACATTTTGACAATAACCAAATATTGCTTGTCTTAGTTGTTGCTTTTGCAGGAAATGAAGATTGAGAGATGTAGTAGATAAGAAGATCAAGATGAGAAGATCAAGATTTAGTTTAGACTTTACTTTTAAACTTTTGTAATCTTATTATCTTTGAAATGAGATATGTACTTATTCGATTAAAGATGTAATATCATTAATTCTTTCTAATTTTGGAACTTGTAAGCTTGTAATATGTCACAATTGATTTGTATTGTATCCAATGTACTTTGAAGATTCATTGTATATAAGATGATGTGATGATACATTGTATAGATGAGATGAGACCTTGATGTATTTGAATGTACTTTGACGTTCTATTTGAAATTTGTAGTTGAGATGTGTAAGAGATTATGACTTGAGATGGTCATATAGATGTTGTTGGAGATGATTGAGTCTTAAGCTTTATTTGAATTATATGTTTGTCATTTATTAAATTGTGATCAAAATGTCAGAGAGATTGAGGAGAGGTCATGTCCATTTCAAGAATGCCTCGATAGATGATCCTAGTTTCTAATTAGTTATAAAGATCATGTCGAAGTTATTCCAACTCCAACAGGATGATCTAACCTAACTCATCGAGTCGAGCGATAAACATCGATCCTTTTTTCCCCGCTTCTTATTCACGCCAAAATCTCCCACATTTTCAGATGCATGTTATGCAAATGCACAAATCATATTCCTACCCTTCCGACTCTCTAAACTACGGGGTATTACAGTTCTCCTGCCGCAAGCGACGACGAGGAGGAGCGCCGCCTCCGCCTCTGACATTCGGATGTGGGCCGCAGGAGCGGTCGCCGCCGCTTAACGAACTGGAACGGTCTGCGCACCCCCAGGCCCAATTCTCCTACCCAACCGCCGCGACGCCCACCGCTGTGATGCCACGATGGGGAGGCTGGGTCCTCGCGGGCCGCAGCGCGTGCCCCACCGCTGCCGTCACCGTCAACGAGCCCAGCGATGACGAGTCCTATTCAAGCGTCAAATCGGTCTCCACCAATGACGGCAAGGAGCTCGTCAAGATCGTCGACCCCGTCGAGCTGGAGGTGCGCGTTCTCGCCAAGTCCGTGTGCTCGGTGTGCCGCGCGGAGAAGTGTCGCCGTGCGGATGCCGTGTTTGAGGAGGTGATGAACGAGGTGCGTCTGGAGCAAGGTCTCCGGCAGGACGCCGAGCACACCGCTCGCGCACGGGAGTGGGAGGAGGTGCGGAGCCGCCGGCGTCTCAACCAGGCCTTCGCCTTCTCCGATAGTGAGTAGATTAGGGTTAAGATTTATCCTAAAAATATGTATGACTGTTTGTAAAATGTTTGTTGAACTAAGATCAGAATAATTCGAATGCGATTTTTTAATAAACTTTTTAGTAGTTGGAAAACTATGCATACTAGAGCGATGTCGTTCGCGTTCCAGGCGCGTAGTCGCGTTATAGCTCGATCGCTCGCGCCAGTCGGCGTAATTTCTTTCATTTATGTCTACATTGACCATATGGCAGAACGAGCGGAACGGGCGGCACGTATCCGTTCTTGTTTATCCATTCTACTTGTGTGAAGGGAAAGTACATTCAGAATCCGAATCAGATCAATTTTAGATATATTTCTCTTTACAAGTAGTGCGATGAGGATGAGACACATATGAGAGCCTTCGAGTGCGTGGCACTGCGTGCACATTGATTGCATGTGTGGCATGTCGTAGTCCACCCCGCGTCTATGTAGCGTGCACGGATGAACATGGCCATTGAACGCGTCGCAGAACTTCTGCCTCACCGCTAGCCTAGCCTAGCCGTCACCTCCAATCACGGTGTAAATGCATTCGTTAAAGAAGATAGACGGCCATAATAAAAAAATTCCTCCATAAAAACAAACGATTAATTAACTCGATAACAAACCCTAAAACATTAACCAATACTTCAGGCACTGACGGTGACTTTAGAGGCGTCAGAGTCGTCCTTGTGAAAGTTTTAGAATCCCTAATTTCTGTTGTTGTATTGATCTGGACCCTGGTGGGGGGTTTATATAGGAGTACAAGGGGGTAGGAGACTTGGAGTACAAGATGATCTAATCCTAATCAACCCTAACCGTACATATACTCTAACATCCCCCCTCAATCGTAGCGGGAGGTCGTCACCCTCGTACGAGTCCATGTCGTCGGAGTTCTCGTCGCCAGAGACGTCCTCGATGACAACATTGGCCTCGGCAATGTGCGCAATGGGCTCGATGACGACGATCGCGGGCGGTTGGTCCACGAATGCAGGCCCGCGCTCCTTGTCGGAGTAGGGCTCGTCCGAGGACTCCGACACACCGTACTCGTAGACTGGGGACTACGGCGGAAGATCTCCACGTGCCACTTCGTAGGGTTCCTCTTTCTCCTCGGGCAGGGGGGAGAGCCCGTGCTGTTTGCGGAACAGGTTTTCCGCCTCTCGCTGCTCCTCCCACTCCTGCTCCTGCATAGCGTGGAGGGTACCAGGCGAGTAGAGCTCCGAGTCTGACAGCGGCGAGAATGGGCTGTCCGGCGTGGGCGGGCTCCACCACATTTTCGAGGGAGGGAGGGAGAGAGAGAAAGAACGGGCGTTTTCTTCCACTGCAGGGGTAGGCCCCCTTTTATTGTAGCCGCGGCGGGCGGCAGACGAAGGAACCCACGACCAGGGTCCCACCTGTCAGCGCAATGACGGCCAAAGGGGATTGACCAGATGGAAACGCCGCGTTTGGCCGTCCACGGGCCTCGAAAGAGCCAAGTAGTTCACAACCGAGAAAACTTAAGCGAGTAGGGCACAAACGACACAAACTAAGCGAAGCAGGGCACAGAAATAAAAAATCCTATATACAAACGGTTTTACAGTGGTGTCGGGCGGAGCAGATCCGTAAATTCGCAAATGTTTCTACGAGGTTCTCATCTCCAAAGTTATCACCCGTGATAATGCTGCCATGGTATCTGTACTGAAGTTACTAAATGGTAACCCTCATATTGGCGACTTATGTGTTACTAACTTGATAACAAAAGAGAGAGATTTTTTTTGTAGTTGAAACATAAGTAGGATCTATATTTGAAGCACTTGTCAATTAAAAGTCTGTTTGACCTATAGAGCAATTTTATTCATGAAATCAAGTTTTAGTGAGCTGACATCGTTTCATTTGTCTACTCTTGCATGCACATAACAGTTCCCTAGTATACTTCTGATTCCTCGTCTCACACGCTACCATACATTTTATTTGTCTCTCTTGCACGCACATACGATTCCCTCACACGCGGCCATACAATTTTGGATGCTCTCTAAATGATGCATAACATGAAGTTTAAGTTACACTGTTCTCACTTCTCCCCGAAAGGCCCAATGGGATTCCGGGCCCAAAAAACGGACACAGCGGCACCCCTAAAGGTCAGGGCCAGGCCATTTTGTGTCTGGCACCCCAAAAAGGCCCCCAAGTTTGGAGGCCCTCTTGGGTGCCGTATACTAGGCGGATACGCCCTCCAACAGGTCTGTCCCGTCCGTCATACACACAACGTGTCGCCTATGTTAATGAGGCTGTGCAGGAGGCTGTTCCGCCCGAGTAATAGCGAGGCGACGAGACGGCGCCACACCTGTCAGCACGTGCCGCATTAACACCGCGCCCGTTCCCCTGGCGGGCGCAAAACGAAGCGACGTGTCGAGCCGCGCCGTCCACGTGTTCACCTCGCAGCGGCTCCTCCCGACGGCGCCACACGTGTCGTTTGCGTCAATGCGTGCCATGCGAACCGATGCTTGCCGTTAATACGCGCCACCCAACCCCGCTCCTCCGCCCGTCTTTAAAACGCGGCGCGTTGCGCCTCTCCTCTCCCCACAAAGCGCCCTCCCTCTCCCATGTACATCTCGCCGCTAGCATGGTGTGCAGTCGCGAGAGGACGGAGGAGCGCGAGCTTCGACGTCACCGCGACTTCCTCTCGGCGGAACGTGCGCGTCGCTGCAACGAGCGCCGCGGCTAGCAACACCGCCGCACTGAGGAGGCGCAGATGGCCAAAGCATGGCAACACGAGATGTGGCGCGAGAAGGTAGTCGCGGCGCCTCGACACGTGCTGTCGATGGAGAACGCGCGACTGTCCATCCGCCAAACATCCCGGTGGAGGACGGCGTCACCCTACCGGAGGGGTGGGTGAGGAACACCGTCAACGTGTCGGTGGCGCCGCGTCTCAGCAGGAAGGAGCGCACCGACTACATTATCCGGCTGCAGAGGGAGATGTCGTGGGAGCAAAAGGTCAACCCCAAGTACTCCATCTCGACGCCGTACTGGCACGCCGTGGTGGACGCGGAGTATGAGGCGCGCCGCGGCAGCTTCTTCCTCCCTACCGGCATGCGGGAGCCACCGCCGGAGTGGTTCGCTTCGGACGATGAGCGTGCCCGCTCTCACGACGACGACGACCCAAAGTTGCCCGATCTCCCCTTACCATGCGCGCCGGGAATAGCAGATGAAACTTCCCCGTCAGCGTCACCGTCACCGGAGAAAGGGGCGCAGGATGAAGCCGGCGAGGCATCCCATCACACGCGCCGCGGCATGCAACGGCAGTAGATCAAATCCCACTACACGCGCCGGCCACGAAACCAGAAGCCTCAGCCGAGCCTACGTAGGTTCCTCAAGACCACAGCCAGCGACGACAGTAGACCATTGAGGCACGCAAGTTTTTTTTTGAATTCATTAAGTTGCTACATCCCTTGTGCCGGACATGTGCACAATTGGGGGTGCCCGGACACATATTTGAGGGTGCCGCTGGAGATTGGCAACGACTCATGCGCGCTCGCTTCTCTTTAGGTTGGATCAGCGAATCGAGTTGGACATACTATTTCTAGATATCTTCTCAAATTGTCAACATTGACAAAAGACACAAACTATGCTACGAAACAAAATTAAGTCATTCTACCATAATAGTACCTACTGACTAGGATTTTAATACTAGGCTACCAGATTGTTTTGTATACCAGCCTTTTAAGCACGGAGGGCATATAATAAGAAACGGAAAATAATTAGATTGTCGTGTCCCACAAACTGCAGCTGCACTGAAGCAGGTAATACAAACATAACGAATCGCTCACAGGCTGGATGCCTGAATACAGTGGAACTTACATCACGCTAAAATGCGACAACATACTACTCAAAGTCCACATCCAACCAATTACATATGAGTTCCAACCATACCCTCGTCTCAAATCTCAGTGGCTCCAACAGCCAGACATAAACCACGTATGGCCATGCTTTTCTGTCCACCGATGGCTTGTTGCGCCAAGAACCTCCGCCATGGCAGCCAATTGTGCTTATGCAAGCAAATCTGAAGGGCCTGGAGCTTGATCGTTGCATGATGAATTATTTTAGCAACTGGGAAGCTCCGAAAATCCTTGCATTCAGCACTCCAGGAATGGCATAACTGCATATTAAATACATTACACTAGCCGCTGGTTTGACCATCCCTTCAGTTTACCTACGATACCCTTCTTAGTTAACCAGCCCTCAAATCCAATATTTCCTTGGCAGTCCTCCTCCGGAAATAAGGCATGTGTTTCTATGAAAAACAACACATTCAAAACACCATTTCAGTTTATTTAGCATGTACCGAAGCATCAAATCTTGTTTAAATTCTGCTCAATAGTAAATACAGAATATGTCGTAAACCAGAGCTCATTTAGTACCTGTCCAAAACTAAGGCCCATATCTCTGCTGTAGAAGTCAATGTATTTAAGCATGAACATGCCACAATCCCATCTGAAATAACAAACAACTCTGTTAGTAATAGTACACTAAGGCGGATTTTTTTTCCCAAGCATGGAGGAACATGTCATGAAACTCCCATTTTACAGATTTTAATATCTACACATATCTTTACTGTATAAGGTCAAGCAAAAAAAGCATGATAACACTTATGGCCAAAGATATGAAAATACCCGTTCTCCTGCAAAGGAAGGTTTTGGACTCCTTCCTGCTTCCATGAAACAACATCAATCTGTTTGCCACTCTTGTCTTTTACCTCATCCACAAGATACCTGGCCTGGTAGAGGTGGAGAAAGCTAAAGTTAGACACTGATGTCCTGAACAGTAAAGAAAAGTAACAGCTGATGGAGGGAGGGGCATATCACTTACTAAGATTTTCAGGGCTTTCATATCCATGCTGCCAAGTGAATCCAGATACTGAAACTTTTTGTCCCTTATGTTAATGACTGCTAAACACCAATGCACTTCCTTGTGTATGGGAACAAAAATCTGGACATGGTAACTAGTTCCAATTAGATAGATGGTTCAATCACATGACGATTAAAGCTTGAAAACAAGGACCACAATAGCATTTACCTTATCACAATCAATTAGGTTGTACCCTAACTTCCTTTTCGTTGTCCATCTCCTAACGGCTTTATAATCATACCCACCATTGATCAACTGACAATAGAAACATGAAACTGTTATGATGTTGACAAATTTGTTCTGCTGGCATAAACAACCTATTATGAGTTATGGTTAATGAGAAAGCAAGCTAGGTACAATGTATCAATATCATTAACTTCACTGCCAGAGAATGCAATGAGATCAGATGATACTATGAATAAGGAACCATCGTAATAACTGAATGGTATTACACCAATGACCAAACCATAATGCACAAGTGCAAATTTTAGTAATAACAAAAACATGTTAATTACACAAGCTAATACAAATAGGAGGAAAAAGAAAGAATTAGGACAGAGCATGCACACACTAAGCAATCACACAGAAACTACTTGAATGTAACTCTACAGGGATTTAAGTAAAGACGATTGCAAGCAAAAGCAAAACCATCGCAAAAAGATGTTACGAGTCATTGGACATAGTAGTGAACCTTCTTGTAGAAAAAGGTGTTGAAGAAGTGACATTTTACAAAGGTGTCAGGCTCTCTCAGTTCCCGCTCTTTCAGAAGCTCAAGATACAAATTTATGACCTGAAAATAATAAGGAACAATTATATACTAATGTCCAACTCTATATGCTTACTCTGGAGTCCGAAAAGAGTGAACATCTAAACATATAGCAGAAGAAATAGAATTACCTCATCATTTAGCCAGTCTTTATCATTCAAGCACTGCAAGATCTCTCTTGTTATGACAATATTTGAAGCTTCATGCACCGATAATGTCTCACGTCTGGAAGAAAAAAAAGACTAAGACTTTAGGTAGTGCTAATTAAGCTAGGTATTTGCACAAGAAATGTGCTTACATACTACTATGTCTTAACAAAAGCAAAAGAGGAAACACCTATTCCTGCCACCAAGAGCATGACGAACTCTATCCTCATCCTCATCTGTTAGAGGAACAAAAGGTTGAGGAACCTCCTGAAACACATGTGAATACATACATTTAGCATCAAACAGTGGAGTAACATTTTTTCAGAAGGAAGATTATCCATTAGTCTGGGTATAACATTTAGCCTTGTTTTCTATAACAATAACTGTGGTGCAGTTTTTGTGTTCAGAAGCAAACAGATGAAGCAGCTTGTTCCACTTTCCAGTGTTAATGAAAGAGCAAAATCCACAGGTACTATCCCAAAATACTTTCAGAAAAATGCATCTATCAGAGTTAGCTCATCAACCTTTGGTAGGTTGTAACACTTTCGAATGATGGCAATAACAACAACCCAAATTATTTTCAGCCAATTTTTACACAAGAGAAATATCTATCTCAACAGACATACAAAAAGCAGTTAACTCTCACATACCTCCATTGGTTTGTTTTCTCCATCACACATGGAACTAAGAATTTGCCACTATGGTAAACTGTTTCCTTAAGTTTTTTATTGCCAGGCTAGGCAGTAAATCGGCTCCATGCCAAGCAACATATGACATGTCATATATGCCCCCATAAACTTTGGTACACTAACAATATCACATAAAGTGTACTAGCATATTGCAGACAAGTCGGTCATGTAATTTTTAATCAAAATGAAACAATCCAAAAATATATATATATATCTTAGTTCACTGAAAATGTCTCTCATTTAACCATTCTATTATTATCAAATAATCATGTGCAAATGACTAGTTCACAAAATAAACACTGTTTTCCAGGAGACCAGTACAAGGATATGCCAAATCCACATAATTTGACTGTGCCGGTCCTTTTATCCAAGTACTCAAGTTGGGAACAAATTTACAGCAACAACACCGTTTTTTCATGTTCAACTATTCACATTATCTCATTAATTCATTATACGATCCATTTCTGATAAACAGATAAAGGAACATCGAGATAATTCGTACCTTTTTGTTGGGCGTGATCTTCGGGAGGACCTCCTCGAGCCGCTGAAGCCCAAGTCGGCCCTTCTCAGCGAGGCGCACCTCAAACTCAAGTGTGCTGAGCTTGGCATCCCGCTTCCGGCTCGACGCATACAGCTCCTGGTACAGCGGCACCTTCCGCACTACCACGTCAGCCTTCACCTGGTCGTCCTCATCTCGATCCTCGTCCTGCTGTATATCCTCCCTTTCATCGATGACGACCACCTCGGCGGTAGTTTCAGCCCCTCTTGGCACATCAGCAGAGGGAGTAGGCCGCGGCGGGGGGTGGTGGTCGACGCTATTGACGAGGTCGACGAACTGCTCGAGGCCGAGAGGTTGGGGTGGCGGGGACGAAGAATACCGCGACGGATTGGAGTTGGAGCGATTATTTCCGAGGCCGAAGGCGCGTGGTCGACGCTGGGGCGCATGGAAGTGGCGCGGTAGCGACGATGGCGGGGGAGGGCGGCGGCGTCGGTGAGGGGGCGAAGAAGACGAGGTGGAGGCGGCGGCGGCGGTCGAGGAAGTGGGGCCCGGCGCGGCCGGTGAGGGCGACGAGGGGAGGTGAGAAGGCGAGGGGAGAGGCGTAGGAGAGGAGGTGGTGGGGGGCGCGAGCTTGGGCCTCTTCGAGGGAGGTGGGGAGGAGGGCGTGAAGGAGGAGGGGAGGCGGTGGTCGGCGGAGACGCGCTTGCGGCTGTCGGTGAGGGCGCCCATCGCCGCCGGCGGAAACCCTAGGCGAATTCCCTTCCCCTCGCTGGTTTCGGGGTCGGCCGCTTCAGATCGAGCGGCAGAGCAGAGTGGGGCTTTCGCCGAAGCGGGGATCCTCCCCGCCTCTTCCTTTTCCATTTCCCATTTTATCCCATGGTTTTAGGTGATTTACGGCCGGAGCCCGGAGGTAGAGCAAAACAAGTCGATTTGTTGAAAGAAAAAAACGAGTTTGAAGGAAGAGCGTGCGGTGCGCCGCAGGTACTCTAAAATAAATCATGTCGACATGTGGGCAGAAATTCACTTTGCCTCTCAAGAGCATATGCTCCCTTTGCCGAAAAATCATATTTTAAAATGTTGAAAAAAATCGAAAAAAATTCTGAGCATACATCTTCATACTCTATGTGCATATACAGTTTCACAAAAAATCGACATTTTTTATGACTTTTATTAAAAAAACAAAAAGATGTCACGTGAAAAGGCTTATTTTAGCATCAAATTTTGTCTTTTTTACATAGATCACAAAAAATGTCGGTTTTCCGTCAAACAAATTTGTGAACACAAAGGATTCAAAGACATACACGCAGACTTTTTTTTGATTTTTTTAACATTTCAAAATGAGTTTAAAATGTGTTTTAAATATAGGGTGCATTTGCACCCGGGAGTCAAAACGCTGCTCTCGTCATGTGGGTTATTTTGTATGAAACCTAGGGAGCGGCTTTGGAAGTGCTCGATACAACCAGCAAACACGCCACGTCGGATACCAAAAGGTGGATACCACATGGCAGCAACACGGATATCTTTTCCTGTCAGCGTTGACATACCTGCCGCGCCTACCTAGCAACGACGCCCAACCACCCTCCTTTCGGCACCGACATTCCTGCCACTCTCACCGTCGTTTGGAATCTGCCGTCATCGCGTGGATCCGACCATCTCAGCAGGTAACACATCCCTGTCGATGCCGCTTCTGCAGGCCTAACCTTCTCTTTCGTCTCACCTGGGCCGGTCAGCGGGTTTTTTCCCACTGAACTCTTCACCTCACCGCGCACACAAGTCCGACCGAGACCACCTTGAACGTTTGGAAATGTATGTTTCTTCTAGATTTTTGCCTAGTAAAATTAGATAGTGTTTGATTGCTTCATTGTTTGATTCATAAGCTATGGATACCGAGATGTGATGATGATGTTTGAATTGATGCAAGACGAAGCCAGTGCTCATGCCGATGATGATGATGAGCGATTGAAGATCATGGCAGCTGAATGCCCCTCCCCAACATGGAGAGTGCAGTGTCGTATTTAAGCTTGAGGCAGATTTATGACTTTGCTGTCACACTTTTTTTTAGCATTGAGCGATCTCACAATGACATCAACCTGCCACAGTGCTCTGCAACTGCAAGTATTTGCAATACTTTCTGAACGCCATGCTCTGCAGTGCAACTATGAAACCAGTGGTCACCGTACCCGAGTGAAGTAGTGAACTACCTAGCCGATGTCATCTATCCATAATTACATCGTGAAGAAAATCTTGAGTTGCTTCGTGCCAAGAGAGTTGTAAGAAGGATGTCTGATGAGGGCATTCCTTTCTCTCTACCCATTATTACCGGAAACCAAAACAAAGAAATCAATGATCACATTATTTCCTATAATGCTAATTTCAGTGGCACTTTACCATCTGCAACAAATTAAGTAGGTATACTAGACATGCCCGATTGTTCACATGCCAGCTCAAAAACGTCTGTCAGAAATCATTATTATAACCTTGTGGGCTTTTATCCATCTGACAACATAGGCTCAACGACGAGCCACCAGATTTATTTATCAGACACTGAGCAACTTATGAACACAAATACAGCTGCACTACAAGAGCTGAGCTGACAGCACACAACATTATCAAAGACATTACATAAAGAAATAGGGCAGATGATTCAAATTATGGAGGCTCTTTAGGTCAGATTTCGAAGAGAAATGGTCCATAGAAGATCTGCATCAGACTGCACGGTTACTTTCGCCGAATCCACGATGTTCGACGTGCTAATCATGCTCCCGAATCGCATTTTTGCATCACCTGGAAAAAGAAAAGGTGAATCTCAAAAAGGAAAAAAATGCAAGTCTCAGAAACTGAACTGAAATGAAAACCTCATTGCTTTCTTGTACACGATTCGCACAGAAATCTTAACGACAAATATAAGTGATTCATGTGTACTGAACTGTGCATCTTAAGGATGGAAGAATCATTAATCATTTCACTTGTAGCCATCATCTATTTGCTTTTGATCAAAGGATTTCACATGCCCACTTTGTTCCTGCTTTAATGAGAGGGTAAATCTTAAGCATCAAAGTAGAGTGTCATTTGCAACGGCGCACACACCAGTGATAACCAGAGTCACCAAACTGCACGCCACTTGTACAAAATAGTGTAACGAAAACCATTTAGGTTACAACTTACAAGGCAAGCCAAATCAGCCATAATAGATACAGTTCAAAAGCTTGCATGCACATGGTACCAACTGTACGCTATGGAGCTGCTACGTGTAAATGGGGAAGATGTATATTCGTCATGCAAATTTGAAGACAACATGCGGTGGTAGTTTTTTCACAATATTCACTAAGACTTTGTGTTTTTTCATATCTTGCCAGTGCAATTGGATTTAATCTTTAAAATTTGCATGACCACGAACGTGTCTTCCACTGTTCATTACCATTTTGAGAATTCTTTTTACAACTTCAACATCTGATTTTCACGGAATCTGCAATGTTTGATGCATTTTCACAAGATATGACTAACTTCACATATGTTTGGCATTGACAGAAAGTACGAACGGTAATTTCATGTAAATTTGATTCATCTTTGTTGGTGTAACTTTTGAATGAATATAGTTAAACCCTCAAATCAGAGGAAAAGTGGTAACAAGCGAGCGGAAGAAAACATACTCAGGTTCCATCTGAGACCGGTCGTTGTAGTACTTGTAGATGGTGCTCCAATTGGAAAAAGTCCACAATGTGGCCCTTCTAAAGATGACTCAATATAGATCTCATGTTGATGTGTTTTGGGAAGAAGTTGGATTAAGCAATCATCTGAGAGAAGAACAATCCGCATGTCCGAGAACACATAAAGAACATTGATATTTGCAGCCTCATGATCAAACCTTCCACCAAGTGCTCCAGTAACAAGAACACAAAGCTACAATGTTAAAGTAAGTTAATATTTGCCGTAAAATATATCAATGACATAAAGTACCTGATCAGAAAGTATAGTCGCTACTTACATTAGACTTTTCATGATTAGGTGTTCGATCGCGGATACTAGAAATACATTTGTGCAGATCTGTTGTCTCTTGGTTATGTGATTTATCAGAAATTTTGGTTCCCTGCATAGCATAGAGAACAGTTTAGCAAATCACATCTGAAATACAATCAATCCAATATATTACATTCAGTAAAATAAAGTGAACTCCACTTCATCTTAAAATTTCGATACCAAGTAAAGTTATTTAATATTCTGACACAGATTCTTGTTGTCAAATTGGTTCCTAATATTCCATGTCAACCAGTGTTACCATGCTTAACTTAAATGTCCAGCCAGTTCTCAATTGTCAAAACAATTTTGAAACTTTTCTGAAGGATGGAAAAAAGTGGAAAACCGGGGTATTGCAATAGTGCGCTGCAAGGTGTTTTCCATACGACGTCGACCCCAAAATAGGGCCGGGTTCCACTATCAAAAGGATAAACAGCTCCCAGGGATGTGGAAATGCAAACTTGGAATCACTAGGACCCCAGCTCAATAGAGTGTGCAGCAACGTGTGTGGACAGAAATAATATGTGGGGCGGAGCTCCCAGAGAAGGGATCCCAGGGATGCATGTGTGTTGCCAAACCCCATTAACAGGTCTTGACATCGTCATGATGTGATGTTTTGCTCCTCGGTATATCATTGTGCGCCTCCGATCATAACCAGTGGAATAATACAACAGGCCTTCTTTGGATGCACTTGTAGTGTACAACGTAATATCAAAGCTCCTTGCACAATTGAGTTTTAAAAAAATGAAAAGTTCTAGAACTGAAATTTACACACTCGATCTTTTGAAGAAAACTAAAAAAGACTATCTAAATAAATGGAGTATAAACGTACTACATATTTTTATTTTATAGTGACAATCAAACTTAGCCAATACAATCTCGAATTTAGTTTTCAATCTTGAAAAGGAAAAGTCAGCCAGTTTTATACAAATCACCAAAGAGTTGCGAGTTTACTCAAACCGACAAAAACAATATAATCATATGAACACTAAGTAAAACTGCAGAAGGACATCTTACTGTTGGATAAAGGTATAAAACAGAACAAGCTTCTACTGAACATAGTCACCCTTTTATACCACGCAGTCTAGTGCACTCTATAAAACTAGTTAACTGCCAGATGTGAAACTGATCAATGTTTGAAGTAAATCAAAACACTTTTTCCGTCACCAATGCTTTTTTCAGTGGTTGCTAGGAGAAAATAAAATCGCTGACTATATTTGCTTCTAGTGTTAACTGGTTATATTTATTTGTTTGGAACTTGGATTAACTGATTAGTGCATAACATTGAAAATCTTAACTAAACTAAACTACTCCCTCCGATCCATATTAGTGGGCATAGCTTTGTCTAAATTCATATGTATCTAGTTAAGTATTTAGACTAATATATGTGTATCTAGACAAAGTTGTGCCCGCTAATATGGATCGGAGGTAGTACTCAAATGGTGCAATGGGACCCCGCTGTTAAACTGTGTCATTGAAAGATGCACGCAAATATTTCCCCATCATTTGAGCATTATGTAGCAGGAGTTTCCAAGCTTAAACGTGTTTTCACAAGAGTTATATTAACTCATACATATGCAGAATCACTGTACATTTCGTACATAAATTAAACACGAGCTGAGTGTCTATTATGCATAATGTTAGCAGTAATGCAACATCACGGTATTCAAAAGGAATTCAACAGTTGAGCTGAATACCACCAACATGTCCAGATAATGTGAAACATTATAGAGAAGAGGATGTAGGCAGGAAACCTGGCTAGAGTAAAATCTTTTTACTTCTGGCCTTATAGAATCCATATCCCCCTCAATTATATCTGGAATATACCTGTGAGATTTATGAAAGAAAAGTTATGAGCATAGACACATATAAGCAGCTTGCCGCAGGAAAAATTACTGGTAAGAAATGCCATTGAGCTATACAAAACAAATGTCTGCTAGACATCAAAATAGAACCATAACCATGATCATTATTATTACACATTCTTAATGGTCTTTGCAAAACATACACTGATAATCCAAATAGATTATTCTATGTCGGATCAGGTACCACAAAAATATATGGAAATGTATCAGTCGTCAGCAAGAGATCTGCAATCCCATATTCACTATTTGGAGGCTCCTTTTGAAGCTCCAAGCTAATCAAAAAAAGAAAAGAAAAAACAAGGACCATACCGATTGTACACCTGGCCATGTAGATGACTTAGATTTATGATTTATAAGTATTGTATGCCGCCTCATCGATACACTGGAGTCCTCAGAAACAAAGACTATGTATATGTATATTATCCTGACGAGAGTATATGTATTATACAACTGGCTTTTTATTTGTGCATAAATATATAAATTGTTCATCTTAACAAATGTTGAAATTCTCTGTTGGCTGTGCGTGAAAATCTTCGTAATTATGCAAAGAAAAAATTCATTCACACTAACTCGAATTACATAATTAACCTCCGACTAGGGTTAAAATATAAATAAAATAAACAAATGATATACTGTATAACCTGACATTTGTATGTAATATTATAAATTTCAGAAAAATAATTTTAGGATAAATTTATATTCTTAAACCATGAATTTCTGATGACCTGCCTTTTTGTATGAACTAGCGACGTTGTCGCGCTTCGTCAGATTCCACTGGATGGATTTGATTGAAGCAGGCAGTACTCCATTCATTAAGGGTAGTAAACTTTTTCTAAGGTTGCATTGGAATTCTATGTCGTCCAAATTTTCACATAAAATAGATATTGCTGAAAAACAGTTACTGTATATCCGTTTTCCAAAAGAAAATATTTTCCCGTGCAAGTGTACTGGTTAATGACTAGTCAGTAGGACCTATATGTATTATACATACAGACTACATCATGGTTTTTATGGCGATAAGGCGTTTTACCCCCTCTCCAACGCCTAATTGGTGCCTAAGCGCCTAAAGCGGAAATAATTCCAAGGAGCTGGGGGTGCTCTATCGCCTAAGCGTCGCCTTAAAAACTATGGAGTGCCTGAAACACTTCAGAGATTTCTGTGGAATTTATTTGAGTAAGCAGTACTAATGGAACAACTGTGATTTTACTTCATTATTTTTGCTTAAGTTCACTATGTAATAAATCAAGAAGCCCATCCTATTGATTATTGAGTAGTAAACCATCAGCTTTGTCCAGTTAGCCAATGAACCAACAATATATTATATTATGTTAGTCAGAACTTCGGATAACAAAAATCACACCATAAGCATGTACCAATTTTGTTCCAAAGACAAAGTTCCATAGCATACTAGAATTCATGTGGATGATGCTATGGAGAATTACCATGTATAGATGTACCTATCGCTTTAAGTGAGAGGTACAAACACAAAATTATAGATATGCAGCCACGGTAGTTGTTGTAGTCACTCTAACTTGTCAAGAAGATCTGACTAAATATTTCAAACCTTGACCGTAATACCTTGAAAATGTTTCAGATTAGTTAAGCCCTATACTACAAATGGAACAAGAAACTAGTTAACCTGTTTCTGGGGCTTTCATTGTCTTGATCACTGGTCATCTCAGACATCTCATAAAAAATACGATTGGCTCCTCCATCAGCACATATTCTCAACTTTGCTGCTCTAAACAGAATTCGAAGGTAGACTTTCAAAGATACATGTTGTAAACACGCTATATAAAGGATCTTATTAAACAAGGTTAGTTACCTTGAGCCCAGAGACGAGGCATGAATCGTGGAAGATGCTGGTTAAGAACAACTAGATTATAGTTGTTTGCTGGAGTTTTGGCGGCCTGATGCAGTTTTGGAAGAAGGAAGCTAGAAGAATGTACCATCACCTCCATACTGCGTATTGTGCGCCACAACATCTTATCCTCTTGAAGGTGATATGTTTAGCTAGTGCAAAACATAAACAAATTTAGCGACTGAAAAGCCACTATCAGTCTATAACTGACGAGTGATGGCAGTATCAAAATGTGCAGCATTCATATGTTCAGCAACCATGCTATGCATAAGCATGTATTCGGTTGTAAGTTGTAACCATTAGTTGGCCTATCAACTGTCTAGCAAACCACAACCTCACAAACGTACTCAGGTGCATTTTCATGCCACGGTATTGTTTACTTGACTCTCAAAGCAGAGAGTAACAAAGTGTTTGGCAAGATATGCCAGCCTACAGAAACGTGGGATTCCAACATTGTAGCATCTCAGATTTAACAGGGTGTAAGAGGAAATGATTTATGATTCTCTTCTTCACTATTTTGGCAATCATAACAAAAAATTGCACTACAGCCCACCAATTATCCTTTTAGTGAAAACCAGAAATAAATACAAATTATGTCTAAAATAGTCCAACTGACCTGATACAACACCAAACACGACAAATTATATTACACTAGAAAAACGACAAGTTATATCATTACTCCTAAGTGGAAGCTCCATGTAAGTGGATTCATTCCTGCCTAAATTGACAGCATCTATGAATTAAGACTTCGTTTCTCAACTTCTTTTTTAATCTAAGAAACTGGCCCCATTTCACATAGCTGACCACCTTATAATTTTTTGGACATTCATTGCGACACTGAGATTTGCGAACACGTGTCTTAATGCAGAAATGTCCTGCCACCTTGTTCAATCAAACTTTCCCCACAGTTAAAATTGAGGACGCCCCACTCTTCGGCTAGGAATCGAGGAGTGAGCTATGCAGTCTTGTAGCCTACACGAGACGACCCAAAAAGAAGAACTATCCTTTTCAAAACCGAACAAACGAATCGTTCGAACACTGTATATTCTAGATAATTGCAGGAAATTTCTCTGGAATCCACCAAACTCCTGGGTCTAATCGATTTGCCTACCACTCTGAAACCTCCCCCATCGGCCAATCCAACCATTTCCAGGAAGGAATTCCTTCCGGGAATTGAAAGAACTGAAATCTTGCCGATCACCACAGAAAACAAACCCAAACCCATATGTGAACGGATCTCTACTTGCGAAGGACAGAAATGGCGGACGTGCCCGGAATCGCATGAAGAACTCACCTCAGATTACGCGCGCGCCGAGGAGGGAGGATGCGAATGAGAACGCCAGCCCAACTCGCCGCTTTGCCGTCGTGGGAGAATGTTCGCATAAAAGGGAAAGAACGTACCACTCTTATTAATAATAGAAAATGAATTACTAGTTGAAGCAAAATGCCAAAGCCTGTACCGTCGGTATCACGAGCCGCGATTTGGTGATGTGCGGTGGTGGTTCCACTGCGCTCTGGGCCCATCAAAAATATATTTTTTCTGGAGGGAAATTTTTTACGACCGACACGAACGAAAACATGAAGACATCTGTGTAGTAACATGCTTTCAGTACTCAACATCAACCATCCTCATGCCACTATTCAAAACGTGCTAACCTTTTTGTTATGTATTTGGAAGTCGACAAATTAACGATGCTCTTTTCCAAAGGAGAAATGGAGAACGGTAACAGATTCCTATCCTGCAGAAAGCTCTACGGAGCAAGTTGGAACTGTATGATGTTGTTGATGAATGAATGCAGGCTAAGCGAAGTCAGCAAGATTTGACAGCAACGATGCTTCCGAATCAGGGAGGAACAATTACATCTGACCTACAGATCAAAGGCGCGACAATTTTTTTTTTTTTTTGAAGCCGGGCAGGAGGCTTGCCTTTTCATTAATATATAAGAATTGAATCGGTCAGTTTATAAGGAAAACTGACCGAAAACCGGATACAACAACGCAACACACCACGCCGGCCCCGAGGCCACGCACCAAACAAGTCGACGGCCCAACCGCCCAAGCGGCCAAGGCCGACACCCCACCCCTCAACGCCATAGCGGAGGCGAAATCCGGAGCCGCCGCTCCGACATCCACGCTGGCCACGGGCCACGCACCACACGGGTCGACGACGAGACCGCCCAAGCAGGAAATGCCGACACCCTCGCGCCTCAACACGACACAGCGGAGGCAAGGTCGGAGCCGCCGCTCCGACATCCACGCCGGCCCCAAGGCCGCGCACCACCTAGCCGAAGACGAGAAGATCGTCGCCGCTGACCACCGAAACAACCCCACAGTCCCCCTGGCCGGCGAACATCCAAGACGAGGCCTCAAGAGGAAAACGACAGCCAGCCGCCCTCGCCCGATCCATGAAGGATCTAGAGTTTCCCCCGGAAGTTCCCGGGTGGAGGAGTGAGAGCACCGCCGCGACAACGCCTTCAAGAAGGAAATGGCGCCCGGGGGCGTCACCGTCGCCTGTCCTGGTCGACAACCAGGGCAAGGTTTTCACCCGGCGGAGAAACACGAACCGCCCGCCCGTCCACACGGGGACCGACCAGCACACCCCGCAGACCCATACGCAGACACCGTCAGCCCGCGCGCTCGACGGTCCACGGCCAAAACAGAGCTAGGCACCGGGGCCTAGGTCCGCCTCACGCTGAGCCACCTCCTAGCTCGGCGCGACGTCGCCGCCAAGTCCGGGCCGCCGCCCCGGCTTCCAAGTGCTGCAGGACCTCTTCACGCCCAGCCACGCTCACGCATGGCCGCCCCCGAAGCCGACACGACGTGCCGGAAAAGGGAAGCCAACCAGGATGCCTCCACCTCCCGCCAGTGGCGCTGCAGCCTGCCAGCCTCCGCACGCCTAGCCGCACGCAGCCGGCCGCCTCCACGGAACGCACCACGGCGCAACGCAGGAGGAAGTCGCGCACAGCCCAGCCCGCCCGGCCCATCCGGGCCCAGATCGGGCCCTGGCCGCGCCGCTGCTGCCGGCGGCGAGCAGAGAGGCCGCCGACGCCCAGCCGCACCACACCACCGCCACCACTGCACCCCGCCGCCCGACGCCCGACGCATCCGTCCTGGCCGCCATGCGCATCGGAGAGAAGCGGAGACGCCGGCCGCTCCTCAACACGTCCACCGCGAGGTCGCCCCAGAAACCGCCCATGGTAGCGGGGGCCGCCGCCACCGCGGCGAGGCCAGCGCAGCGGCGGAGGAGAGGCGACACCGAGGGGGCCGGCGGCGGCGCGAGGTAGGGTTCCCCCGAGTCGCTCGGAGCGAGCGACGCGAGGGATTGTAGATGCAGCTTGGAAGAAAAGTGCGGTACAGGAACTGATCTTGCTTCACCTTCAGGCCTGGGAGTTTTCCTTCGCGTTCATGAGGATGGGCAACAAAACTCTTATGGTTCAGGCAGCTGCTGCACATACACATTTTGTCTTTCAGGCGGAGGCCAAAGCACTCTTGTGGCAGGACAACTTTCAGAGTTGTAGAGCCTACCTGGCTACCTTACTAAATGACAACCAAACGCTTGCAAAAGCATTAGCAACCAGGAAGCTGGATCACCCTCCTGTCCTATGGGAGTATGGGTATGGGACACCCGCAAACAATTGCCAACTTCCTTCAGGTTACCATCAGGTCCCCTTTCCAGGTCCCTTTCCAGGTATTCCATGTCAGCAGGGACCTCCATGGAGTAGCTCTTGATTATGCGCAACAGGTGCTAAAGAATTCTTTCAGCTAGCCTATCTCGGCTGTATCAACTCAGCTCATAGCTCAAACCATTGTCCCGTGATTTCTGTATTGCAAAATTACTTTTCCCACAACATTGTAATTACTGCAGCTCTGTGAAGCGGAGATGGAACAAAACTGGCACCTCCGGTGCATCTTTGTTCAAAAAAAAAAGCACACATCAGCAGAGGAAGTCTTCGTGCTATCTATTCTCTTAATCTGCACATCCTTGTGGGAATCACAATGCGGATACATGAGATGGTTTAGGGATTTAGGCATGAGAAAATCCGAAACCATTTAGTAGAGTCGACCTATGTTAAAACTATAGCAATTTAAATGGGCGCCCTCTGTGTGGTAAAGGTTGCTTGTATTACATTCACTTTCACCTGTGCTAATATTGGAATAACAACAGTTAACTTCTATACACATCATACATGCTCTCAACAGATCAGTAGCCTGCAAATTGCGGCGGTGGTGGCGACTGGTATTTTATACCCCTTACTGGCGGCAGGATAACTGGCTGCTGATATGGCGGTGGCGGAGGCGGAGATGCTACCGGTGCCGGTGGTGGGTGAGAGGATACCGGTGGAGGAGGAGATGCTATCGGTATCGGTGGTGGGGGAGAGAAGACCGGCAGTGGCGGCGATGCTGCGGATGCCGGTGGTGGGGGAGATGCTATTGGCGGTGGCGGAGAGGCCGTTGGCGGTGGGGACGTTGTCGGTGGCAGCGGAGACAAGACTGGAGGTGGTGGTGGGGATGCTTTCGGCAGCGGTGACGAAGAAACAGGTGGTGGCGGTGAGTGCATTGGTGGTGTACTTTTGACTGGTATTGGAGGAGCCAGATTGTGCCCCGGCCATCCGCAATGTTCCATCTTAGTACAGTCCACCGGATTGCTCACAACGGGCGCGCACTCAGCTGCACTCCTCTGCCCGGGCCTTGCCTGTCCCATGCAGTTTGCTTCATCCTCGAACACCTTGTCCATGCCCGCGCTGCACCCGCCGTCTTCCTGCACTAAGAAGTTGTACGAGACTGATAGGTTCGCAAGCGCCGGCAGCTCACACACTTCTTTGGACACCTTCCCGGTGAACTTGTTATGCGACAGCTCCAACTGCTCCACCTTGGACAGTTCCGTTAACGTCTGGGGGATCGACCCGGTGAGCTCGTTGCGGCTGACATCGAACACCGTCGTGGTAGTGAGAAGCCCTGCCTCCACCGGCAGGCAGCCGGTGAGGCTGTTGTTGATAAATATGAGCTGGTCGAGCGTGGCGGCAGCCTCGCCGATGGTCCGGGGGATGCATCCGCCGAGATCGTTGTTAGCGAGCACGATCACGGACGCTTTGGACTTGCCAATGGTGTTCGGGATGCCGGAGGTGAACCGGTTGTTGTTGAGAAAGATGGCGTCGTAGGGTCTCAGGAATAGCTCCGGCGGGATTGGGCCATCGAAGTCATTGAACCGGATGTCGAGATAGCTGAGCTTCGGGACGCGCAAGACCACGTCTGGGAACGGGCCGACGAAGCGATTGTTGCTGACATCGAACTCGTAGAGCTGCGACATGTTCTTGATCTCCTCCGGGATGATCCCGCAGAAGCGGTTGGAGTTTAGGTGGAGGACGGCGAGGTCGGTCATGAGCCCGATCTCCTTAGGAAGATGCCCGGCCACGTCCGCACCGTTCATGTCCACCGACGCCACGACGCTGGCCGACGGGTCATCCGGCGCCGGGACGCAGAAGACGCCGTTGTAGGCGCATACGTCGGGGCCGTCCCAGTTCCTAGTAAAGTTGCTAGGGTCCGAGTAGAGCGCATGCTTGAGCGCTTGCAGGGCCGTGTGCGCCGCGAGCAGGCGAGGGTTGTTGATCTTGATCTCGATGTTTATGTCGATGTGGACGTGGTCGCCATGCTGCTCGAACGCCAGCAACTGACGACGGGCGACGGCTGCCGCCTCATCGGCGGTGAGCACCAAAGCCGAGGAGAAGAGGAGCACAATGACGATAAGGGGTGGGAACGAGAGGGTGACCATAGTTAATTACGAATGGAAATGGTTCATCAGCCTTGGCCGAAGCCAATGGCTGGTGGAGGAAACGAAAGAGAAAAGAGAGACCGTAGCGGAATGTTTGGGCATGCAAGTTTTATACTACAAAGGAAACACAACGAACCGGCTTGGATGGCTGGGAGGATTTAGGGGAGGAGTTAGTTCATGCATGCCTAGTTGAGAAATGGCCGTGTGAGGTGTTCACGGAAGAAAGAAGGAAAACGCTTTATTTTGATGCAAGCGGCATGTATGGTGTTAGTTCGAACTGGAGACATGTGACAGTCATTGGTTTTGAAATTTTTCTATACTGAATAGCGTACGATATTACCTGCAAAAGTAAATAAATAGCGTACGATTGAACATGCTATGCTAGGATATGTCATTTGATAGCCATGGTCAAATAATAAAGTAGAGTATAAGTTTCTCTAGAAAATAAAAATTGGAAACGACCGTCCAAAAAGGTCGTTGTGGTTAGGCAAGTTGCTTGACGACACGGACGCATTGCATGTCAATAGAGAACATAGAGAACGTCGCACGAAGGGAGTGTAGTGCACATAGGTACATGGACGAAGCTGGAAAAAAAGCCAGTGGGGTCATCTCTATTTTTCCTCTATGTCAGTGGGGTCATTCTACATATATTAATCCTAAAATAGAAAATTAGTGAAGGAATTTCAGATTCAGCTAACCCCAGTCCTATGCCAGCTTTGTCCCTGCATAGGTAAAGGAGTAAAGGACAGCTGAGAGTAAACATTGTAGACTGCTCGTGAGACAAATCGTTTGGTGTAATGATTGTGGCAAATGTAAATAGTCCGGAAGGTATGAGTAACTTAGATTAGTAATATCTATTTTACAATCTCTATATTGTGGAGTAACTTATGGGTGGTGTCATGTAAAATTTTATTTATTAGGTTGTAAACCCATTTTGTTTTGGAGTGTGTGATGTTATGATAACCAGCTATGCTACCACAAACACGTCTCTCCTTATTAACTACGTGTCACATAAACAAATTTGTCTTGGGGCATATCTCATGTTACTAGCTAAGTTACTCCCATTGTGGCCAGCCAAGGCATATTAATCAAAACGCCTACAACATAAACAAAAAATTGCATGGTTTGAGAAAACAAATTGGGTTGTACACACTTTTGATATATGATTTGTTCAATATTTCAAATGTGCACATAACATAAAAAAATTAGCGAACGTCATATCGAATTTTCTAACACCTTGGCAAAGATCAAAATTGTTAACTGGTCGTTTGAGCAATCATTGATCACTCTAAGACTTAGTCCAAAAGCTTCAAAATTCCCTGATTTCTCATATGCATGAAAGGGAATCACACACAACTAAATCCTCCCCACTTCGAGTATCTCAGTTACGGGGTTTACATCTCACATGTCTATCAAGTCCAGAACGAAAGGAGAATGTGTCCACGACTAGGTCTCTTTGGTCGCTTTCCGTGGAAGTTCTTGGCGGATTTCAAGAATTTGAGATTACAGAGTTGTGAAAATTGACTCTTGATAGGGTATTGGTTACCGTTCTCCTTCGAGCTAACTCATATGGACTACCCCAACTAAGTCGTTGCAGCCACACTTGTGCAGGCTATAGCCCAACCCAAATTTGTACGATTCACACATAGTTTTTTTTCTTAATGTCGGGTACATAGTAGATACACAAATGAACTAGGAGGTGCGGTCTCGTCGAGGAGAAGAATGGCATGCGACATCGGTACAGAATACACCTCAACATGGGAAGGGGAGGGTTGTAGTGAGAGATTAGTGATAACCCCCATGAGCAGGGGATCACTGTAGCACCTCTCAATGTGGAAGTAAGGTATCGATCCGCATGAGCAAGAAGGAAAAGTTATCTATTCCATACAACTAAAGTGTCACAAGTTTTAGTTGATTATGCACTAAACAAGTTTAAGGAACAAGATGGTTGATTTAATGGATGGAAGTTTAATGCAACAAAACAAGAATGTAAAAGTGTCCCAATCCTCTTCAATGCAAGAGGACAAGACAAAGGTTTTCTCTTATAGGAACAATGGACATGGGTTCATGGGTTCACTTAATCCTCTCTCATCTACGGTGATTATCATGTTATAGATAAAGTACACACAATTGTCATGTTTTAATGGTAGCTTTTATGACGGCTATATGTCCTAAAACACATAGTTGAAAGAAGTACTCATTTGTGTTGCTAGGTCACCCCTCGTAAGGCTAGCGTGGTTGCTGTCACTCCCACATCATACTCTTCCTTTTTACCCCCACATAAAGGATGTTGGGTTGTATTTCACATGTCACTCAATACATATGCCGTTGTCACACCGGCCATCCCGTACCTACATACATCATACTTCATAATGGACAATATTCTAAACACTAGTGCAATGATTCATATTTCGTGTGCATGACCACATCTCTCTCATCTATCCACACTTGGTGGTGTCAATCACCTCATGACAAGGATAAACAAGGCATTATGCATAAATCAAACCATCACCTGCATCCTAGAATATCTCCAAAGTATGACAAATCATAAAAGCTCCAACACAACGGTAAATGTATACAAATCATCTCATACCACAATATCCACCATAGGAATTACATAGATGACCGTAATCATGTTCAGCAGCTCATACGGTACTAATTAGTGAAGCTAAAAGAGAGGAGAGATACATAAGTTACCACCACAAACCCAAGTCCAGGGGGTGGACTACTCCCCCTTCATCATGGAGACGGTGAAGAAGTTGTTGGAGGGGAAGGAGACCACACCGGCAGCGCCCCACCGGAGTTTTCCCCCTCCAATCTTCAGCTCCAGGTCTCTGTTTCGTGGTTTCTGTGTTTCGGCGGCGCTCCCTTTCACGAAAGCCCTGGGGGGTCTATATATAGTCGTTTTTAGGTCAAGAAGAAGCTTCGGGAAGAAGGATCGACAGCAGCGGAGGCCCGAGGGCCAGGATGAGGGGTCCCACGTGGTCAGGGAATCTGGCCGCGTGGGCCCACTTGTTTTGGCCTTCTGGTCTCCGTTTTTTCGTTTCCTTTGCGCCTATGTTTCGTTCCTTCCAAAAAAGTGATCCCCGTAAAATCTCAGGTCATTATGACGTGATTTGGTCGCCTGAAATGTAAAAATATAGAAAAAGGGGTTTTCTGACAGTGCAGGGTTACTTCCAGAAAAATGGGGAGATTGTTAATTATCCCCAAAACTCAATATAAATCATGAATATAACCCTTATATGATGCAAATAACATGGAATAACATGTAATAAAATGTAAAGTTCATGTATGCATTTTACATGCATCAATTAGCGACATGGATGAAGTCTCTCATAATGTGAAGATGAAAAACTACGACATTGATGATTGGGAATTGTGGTGGCCTCACGAGGACTAAGGAGCACCGAAGAAAGAAAAAGAAGAACAAACAGACAATGGATTGATGATTGAGGTCCTCTGGAAGAAGATAACACCAAGGAACTCGGGAAAGAACAAAGAGCCAATGAACATATGGTTGTCTTGATTATGACTAGCGAATTGTCATTTTTGTGAATGTCTACATACCAGCTCTAGATCGATTTGGTTTAAGATCCTCCCGGATGCGGGATTTGGTCAGTTCATGCTGCAACAGGACAACACTCTGAAGGAATGGTGGAGTCATCTCTCCCTCTGTCAACCAAAAACGAGGCGAAAAGAAATGGCAACCATTGGCATTGCGTGTTGCAGACTCTCTGGCTCAAGAGGAATAGTCGCAACTTTGAGGGAAATTTTGCCTTGGACGATGTCATCATAAGCAGAATCAGAGAGGAAGTGCCACTCTAGCGTTTAGCTAGGTAGCCTGCAGAGAGATGCTAGGAGTAGGTTTTAGGTTTCTTTTAGGCGGTTGAAGCGGGTAGTGTGAGCTGTGTTGTAATATGTAATCAACTCTTCCCTACCTTAGACTACCCATAGTGAGAGTAACATAGTTAGTAACGTGCATGCCACCTAAGCAAAAAAAATGATGTGGCATCTAATTAATGTGGAGAGAGACAAATAGAGTAACATAGGTAGTTACCGTAACATCACACACCCCAATGCAAAATGAGTGTACAACGTAATAAATGCTATCATGCATGATACCACAAATAAGTTACTACCCACTATGGAGGTAGTAACATATGGTAGTAACATAAGTATGTTACCATTCAATGTTACTCCCCACTATGAGTAGTCTTAATGACAATACATGCAAGAGTTTAACTCTTGCATGTTCTTGAAAAATGTACTCCCTCCTCGTTCCTAAGTTTTAGGGCTCACTAGGAGTCGCAACATGACCAAGGTTAATGACTTTAGGTTTTTATCATTTCTGCCACTATGACCGGCGCTAACCTCAGTTTTGCCATTTGACCGACTGAAATCTCAATCTTGCCACTGCCTTTTTGGTCCACCCCTTAGTTTTGCCACTATGTTACTCCACTGTTAGTTTTTCCCTCACTTTTGCCACTCCACCGTTAGTTTTGTCCTCACTTTTGCCACTCCTAGTTCTCCCTCAATTTCTGTTTATTTTTTATCGCATTGATTGGTGGATCTACATGTCATCACTTCGGCAAATTTAGAGCAGTTGTTCAAAATGTCATGGTGTCTCCGGTCGCCTGCATAATATTATGGTCTCAGTGGCATTTCCTCTTGGAGGTCGGCATCATGATCTTCTCCCAAATCCTTTGCCGCTTTCCAATAGGCCTCTTTCACCGCAAGCAGCATCTCCCTGGTCTTCTCTGGTTGTTTTCATCGGCGGGGCACCATCGGAAGCCACAACGGCAGGTGTCACCAGCCGCATCCGCGCTCGTACGGGACTCCAGCATGTGCCCACCAGCGCCCATCTACGAGCGCATCTCGTCATTAGCCGCTGACCTCTTCGCTTTTTTCCTTGTACAACCTCAAACTACGGTCTGTCAATGCGATAAATAATACTAAAGAGAAAGGGAGGGGGAAGTAAGAATGGCAAAAGTGGGGACAAACTGACGGTGGAGTGGCAAAAATGAGAAAAGAACTAACGGTACGTGGAGTAACGGAGTGGCAAAACTGAGCAGCGGACTAACGAGCAGTGGCGAGATTAAGATTTCAGTCGGTCAAATGGCAAAACTGAGATCAACGTCTGATAATGGCAAAAGTTATAAAAACCCGATGACTCCCTCGTCTGCTTAGATTCCTCCAATCAGCATAAAGTTAGCATCAGTTTGGTTAATTAGCCTATTAATTAAAGAGGGCATGCAAATGGACGTTGAGGCCCACAACAATACTCCTTTCCTCCAATAAGAATATTTCTGTTTTGCACAGTGCGAGATTAGAGGGTGTGGGTGTACTGAGAAGTAAATGGAGGCGATTAATTAAGAGTATTAATTACCAAGCGGACCTTAATCTAGCAGTAAAATGGAACAAATAGATTTTTGCTAGGAGCCCAGAATACCGGAACGGAAGGAGTGAGTTTATCATGTTCGATGTTTTTTCCTTTAGTACAGATCGCGCACACGACTATAGCGTCCGTCGCTATCCATGGTGGACGATAGGGGTGACATATCGCACACAGATCAACTAACCGTGTGCGAACGGGACAACATCGCAGACGTTTTGTTCTTACTTAATCGTGTGCGTTAAGCAGCATCGCAAACGACTTTATTTGTTTAGATGTGCGGCTTTATTAAGCATCGCACACGATTCTACTAACTGAATCGTCTGCGTATGTCGTCCAATCCCACGTTTAACAAAACATAATTGTGTGCAGTCATTACCATAATTGCATTATTTTATCCAAATCATAGTATAGCACATCAGAATCACATAATTCATTGAACATTTCATATATATACAAACAGTGGCACGTCGCAATCAAATAATTCATTGGACATTCTAGAAACCATTTGTACATATATATACATTGGGATACATATATATCATTACATTGGGATATATTCATCAGAACAAAACACTCTTGGTTACGTCGCTGCCTCCGCGCTGGGTTCCGAACGATATATAGCTGCCACTGTATTCCCAAGACACTGACAGTTGGCACTTGTAGCTTCTAAATCTGTTTAGAGACTTCAGCTTACTCTTTACTTTGTGAAACGAGCTTGTGTCATTGTGACTCCCCTATTTAAGTATAAATAAAGAAGTCAATTATATTGTTAGCGCAATAAGTCATATAGTTAGACTAACAATGCTGGATTTGCTTTACGTCTTTGCTTCAGATTACAACCACGCTCTGTTCTGCCAAATTAAGACCTTGCAGTTGCCATTTTTGATCCCTAACTTGTTCAGCACCATTAGTTAACTCTTCTCGCCACCACTGTGATATTTTGGTGGCACTGTACAAGACACTCTTAACTAAAAAAGTGTCTTATGCAGTGCACCAAAACATCACAAAAGCGACGGATATATATCCTTCTCTTGTGAGAAGCTCTTGGGACCTATATATCCTTCTGTTGCGAGAAGCACTTGACGTTGAATGCTATGCAACGGTGAATGCATTGTTGTCATCGTTGACCTGTTGATATTGCAGTGTGAGAGTATAAACACCGACAAGCTAAATGGTAGAAAAAATAATTTATGTGCACTTCATAGCATCGCCAAGTTTAAGGAGCATGACAACGATGCGACCGTTACATACAAGGTCCTATTCACCTCCGCGGAAGATAATCACCTTCCACAATTCAACCTTTGGGGTACGTGATCATGTCGTGCTATATCAACACTAGCTCCACGCAAGATCACGACTTCACCCCAGAGGAAGAACCCACGGATGCATGTGCTCTTTGGTTACTTCTTCGCTTCAGCTTTCTTAGCTCTTTTCAAAGCTGGAAGCAAAGACGTACCCACATCTTCTTGTACAGTGGCACCAAAATAAGATCCGTATCATAAGAAGCTAGATAGAGTTAGAAATACAACGCTTAAAGTTATGAACTAAACTTACTAAAGTGTATCAGCCTCAGATATAACCCTACTAGACTTTAAATAGAGTTTAAGGCAGGGTCTAGGTCCTGAATATAATGTAATTAGAAACAAATCCTTGACCCTAAACGTTAAACCCTATTAACATAGTAGTACGGGTTGTATATTCATCACCGGCATGCATGTGACAATATTACTATAATAAACACTACATGCATCTCTAAAAATAGATCCGGTCTGACAGAAAATAGTAAACCTAACAAATGGATCCGGAATCAGGCCCATAAAATAGTGCACACGAGCGCTCATCAGTTTAAAAAGCAAGAGAGCAGTTCCAATCCACAATATTCTACATAATCAGGAATTACTAACCGTGCTAAAGTAGATACGATTTCATAAAATAGAGCACACGAACGCATGTGTATACCTTTCATATAAGAAGGAGACGAGGAGGACGAAGACGAACAACCTTGTGCGTACGACGGCGATGTCGAAACTGTGGTGGGCGTGGACGAGCCGCGCAACCCTGTGAAATAGCAGCAACTCCGGCCTTCGATATGCACGTGTTGCCGGCGTCATCGGCAAACTAGCTCAGGTTCCGCTCTGTCGACCAGGTGAGCAGGGTGTCCTAAAATGGGTGGGGACGGCTGTGGAGTGAACTCAACTCACAGTAGCTGCTGGTCCAAATATATACAAGAGACAAACTAGGGTTGCGTAAAGATGGGCCCTGGTGGCTGGTGGGCTCACAATCACACACACTTAATGAACCAAAAATCGTGTGCGATGTCACCATCTACGCTTACAATAATATTTATAAAACCGTATGTGATGATTCCCATCGTAAAACCTAAAAAGAAATGTAAAAAAACCATGGTTAATCTAGTGGCCAGTCTGAGAACAGATAGATGTACGTCTATCTGATCTCAGATTGGCCCCTAGACCAACCATGGCTGATAAGCAGCCGCGCAGTTGTGCTTATAAACCGGTCAAATGCGCTCTAAACTAGCGAGGTGGAATTAAACAAGCTAAGTATCCGTACGTGCGACTAAACTAATGGGCCTACAGAGTATTGCACACGGTCGGCCCAAAACAACTGTGTGCGATATTGTTCCATCGAGCACGCTTGCGGTACCGAAAGCGTTTGCATTAGATATCCAGATTAGAAAAATATCAGCCAGAATTGATGCCCTAAATACATTTCTACATATTTTGGGCATCAATTCCGGCTGATGTGCATAGGGTGCCACATTCAGGCTTATAAACAGGTCGTACACGCTCTAAACATGCGAGGTGGGAATAAACATTCTATATATAAGTAGTTTGCACGAGTTATGTAGTTTGAAAAAAGATTCAGCCAGTATTGTTGCCCTAAATATATATTTACATATTTTGGGCAACAATATTGGCTGACCCTGCATAGGGTGCCATATTCGCGGTTTATAAACCGGTCGTACACGCTCTAAACTAGCGAGGTGGACTAAACAAGCTAACCTGTCAGTAAAGCGGCTAAACTACTGGGCCTACTTTTAGTGGATTTTCTTCCACTTCTTTAGCCTACTGGTAATTGCACACGGTCGGCCCATCTAAACACGTGTGCGGTACCATGCTATCGCACACGCTCTGTGTTTGAAAATGGTATGCGAAAGTAAAACAAAGAACACGCTGTATTTTTGAAAACCGTGTGGGATAGGCATGAATGAACCTTGGAAGTGCCGTTTTGGGAGCGGCGGTTCTGAGTGCGCTTCATTGTCTTATAATTTTAACCATAATCTTCTGCCAATATAATGTGATATCACCGCTTCACTCCTCATTGTCATCTTCTTCATCCATACTCCCTCCCGTTCCTTTCGCAAACTCTTTCCAACCTCTCGACTGCAACCATGGACCCCATTGACTGGTCGGAGTACTGGTGGGTGAGGAGTGACAACGACTCTGGGAGCGACAGCGAGAAGACTCCCCCACCCACTCCAAGCGACCACGACGACTCGTCCAACAACGGCACGCTCAGCCCCACGGGCTCCGAGATTTACGACTCGGATCCTGAGTTGACGCGCCAGGAGCATGACGACGAGGACGACGACGGCGGCAGCGATAGCGACGACGGCGGCGATGAGGACAATGGCGGCAAGAAGCGTCATCGTCGGCAGGATGGCGCGCAAGGGCCACCGAAGAAGAAGAACAAGAACTATGCTAGTTCTAGTTATTAGTAGCATATTGTTCTAGTTATTAGAATATGTATATCTCTGTTTTCAGTTCTTCGAATCAGTAATATAATTCAAATTAATTACTCTGTCGACTCCATACTATATGTTATTGCACACGATCAGCATAGAAAAAATCGTGTGTGATGTAGGGAAGCAATGCATACGATTAATCCTTTCTGGGCGTGTGCGATAGTTCGCACATGATTTTGGAAAATTAAGCGTATGCGAAGTTTATTCCCGCAACCGTCGTCTAACCCACTCCATACGGCTTCAATTCGTAAGGGTAAGCGATGAGAGAGAACGCACACGGGTGGCTGCATTCGTATGCGATCGTGGGCCCTTAAATTGTCCGATCTGTACTAGTGAATTAATTGCACATGATTACACATGTTTCAAAAAAAAAATGCCAACATTTTGAATTAAAGATGTGTACTTCTGGTGTCGGTAGGGGGCGGACTTGGCTAGAGGTTTCAAACTCATGAATCAATCGAAAAGTTGCTTCCAAAATTTGCCGAAGGTATCCTGCTCAACGGGAAGTACCCCCTCTGTTCCACAGTATAACCCTTTTTAGCAAGTTAAACTAGTTTGCTAAAAAGTCTTACATTGTGTAACAGAGGTAAGTACATGTGTTCTAGATGTGGGATGGGGTTTGGCACTTGACAGAGCGGCATCGCTTCTCTGTTGATCTGTATGCATCAATCACCAATTTTGTGTGATAAGATTTGGAGCTTATAATAGGTCCGCTGCATGGCACACGCTAACTCGTGAGCGTGGCCCGAACTGAATGTATATCACTGTTGAATGAACACACAGTCCTGAAGAGGAATGGACAGCTCGCCGGGCAAATCCCACAACTAACCCCAACTCCCCATAGAAAAGTCATGTTCCTCGGGGAGCAAAAGTGTAGCACGATATTCACCGGTGGGCACGAAAGCTACGTTCGACCAAATAGCAACGAACTGCTATGAGAAAGCGAAAAAGATTTTTCGGCGGCTCTCCTAAAATAAAAAGAGTTAATTGCACTGGCGGTTACACATCTCGTCGCGTATGTGCACTTAAGTCACACATCTGGAAAACGTGATTTTTTGGTCTCACAAGTGAACAAGTATGTGCACTTTGGTCACAAACAGGCCACGTCATCCTGTTTTGGACTAAAACTTTTTAGAAAACCCCCTATTATATGAGAAGGGCTATTTTGCAAAACTTGGTCGTCTTCCACCTCCCGTCTCCCCGCCGGCGACCCGCCCCTGCCACCACCCCACGCCGGAGTAGCTCCTGGGCGAGGCCGGCCCACGCTTCGAGGCGGCGCTGCAGGCGGCCCGGACGGCGCACGGTGGGGGCGGCGCGGTGGGTGCGACGGGGGCACGCGGGCATGGGCGAGCGCGCGAGCAGGGGCGCCGGCCCGGACGGCGCACGGCGGGGGCGGCGCGAGCAGGGGCGCGGCGGGGGCACGCGGGCAGGGGCGCGACGGCCGGAGCAGGAGCGCTCGAGCGCGGCTCGGCCGCGAGCAGAGGCAGGGGCGCGACGACGAGCAGGGGCGCTGCGGCGGCGCCCGGCCGGAGCAGGCTCGGCGCGGCTCGGCCGCGAGTAGGGGAAAGGACGCGGCGGCCAGAGCAGGGACGTGGACGAGGCACTCCTGCGGGTCCCGTGCTTCTCCTTGAGGCCGTCCACCTCGACCTGCTTGACCTGGAGCTGGCGGCGGAGGTAGTCCAGCTCGGCCTCGCCGAGCGGCTGCGCGGAGGCGCGCGAGATGCGGCCGCCCGGGGACGCGGCTGGCGGTGACCTCCGTGTTCCAGGACACCTGCCTGGCGCGCGCACGCTGGCGATTTTTACGATATAACCCTCTAATATTATGCTAGGGGGTTTTCTGAAAATTTCCATTCTATAACGGAATGACGTGACCCGTTTGTGACCAGCGTGCACCCACTTTTCAGATGTGAGACCAAAAAATCACTTTTCCGGATGTGTGAATTAAGTGCACATACGCGACGAGATGTGTGACCGCCAGTGCAATTAACTCTAAAATAAACGTTCCTGAAGACGCTGTTTAAGACAACACAAGTTTCTTAGAAGAGCGCGGGCACACACACATAAATAAAAATTCTGATTGAATCCTTGAGCAAAAGGAAAGAATAAACGCTAATTTCCTGACCGCTTATCCGTGAAGCTACTATTTCTCAAACAGTCGACCGGAGGAATGCAGTGTCGAATGATGACCGATAAATCTTTGGAGACGCGTCGAATGATGACCGATAAATCTTTGGAGACGCGGTGCAGGCGTAACTGGTTGCAGATTGTAGTTCTTGGGATACCAATCACTGTCTCTGGTACTGAATCCGCGCTCTGATAAGAGCATCTCCAACGGATACACTAAACCCGCAAACCGTAAAACCGGCATTGGGTTTTCTTAAAACTGATTTTACGGTTGGCAAAGTCGTCAGGCGGGCATTAATGATTTTTCTATCCACATCATCAGTTCTCTTAGCCAAATCAATTGTCCATGTGATTCCACTGATATTTATTAATATCTACATGCAAGCTACACATCATCCATTCTTCAACCACATATTAAAATTTTATAATACACTCATTTTATATCTAGTAAATTTACTCGAATATGACCAATTGACTTTTGCATATTTCTTTACAGCACATAATGTATCATGTCTCTTATGCAATTTTGTTTACACAATATAGTTTGTACACGATCCCGCTGTAAGGCGCGCGTTCTAAGTACCTATAAATAAGGGTGACATGGAATTAATATCATAAAGGTAAAGTGAAATCTCAAATTAAAGCTATTAGGGACGAAAAGGACCCAACGCCAAGACCGGCACTGTCAGGAGGAGGCGCGCCACCGAGTCCATGCTCTATTTCACGACTAATTGCTCGCCGGAGTTGTCTAACCCTAACGGCGGAGGATATGAATTGTGGTGGAGGAGATCAGGGCTCACCCTAAATGCCCTAGGTACCCTTCATATAGTGGCGGAGAAGATGCATATCTGATGCCCCGATATTTTTATCTCGGCGAGGTCAATACTTAAATTTTTTCCGGACTAGGGTTTTCCGGATATGCCAAAGATGCTCTTATACTTCCAGTTGGCCACCAACGACGCCCCCCACTAGTCTATTCCCGCAATAAAGCCGGCCGTATTCGATATTCCGTGTCACGTCTGAGTGCGACGCCGGCTCATCATGAGAGAATAAAGAGATGGTTCATCCAAAGCTAACGGCGCCATTAAGCTGCTGACCAGTTCTTGGCCACTAATTATGCCATGCCGGCTGGCGTGGATTGGTTGTGCCTAAAGTCTTCGCTGTACTACTACTATACCCGTCCTGCGTTCATGTACAAAAGAGTACTCGTTTGTCTGGTGGTATAGAGACTTGGACGAAACGGTGTTGTTAGATAAGGAAAATTTGCGTCGAGATTAGTGCACGTGAAGTACATGAAGCGAGAAATTTCTTCTCTTCACCCAGTGTTTGCTCTCTGGTTATCAATGCACCCATGTGGTGTGCCGGACAAGTTGGTGAAATAGGAGGAGAATTTGAGGGATGCAGAGTCCTGTCCTGGACGAAATCGAAAGACAAGTACACACACCTTCATCATTCATCAAGAATGCTGAGCAGCAAATTTGTTACAAGTCGAGCTACTACATGCAATCCGGTGGTGCGTAAAACGGAGGTCCACCAAATAAAAATGCTTTGCAATCCGGTGGTCAAGTTGAGAAATGGTCATGGCTTGAATCATTAACCATGAACAAGATTCGCAAGGGGGGCAATCTCCCTCCTGCAACCATTCTATAGTAATGTATCTTGTAGCCTCGATCGAGAGCGAAACTCTAGTTGACTTTGTCTTTGTCCGAGGAATTCCTTGATGGCCGGCACGCAAGGAAGGAAGACAAAGCAAACAGAGAATCGTTATTCTAGCAGCTAGGCTAATTATCAGACTGAAAAATAAGCAGACGGCCAAGCCAAAAGCTCGTTGGCTGGATCCCCTTGGAAATCAAATCAACAAGCTCAGAATAGCCATAAGAAATCAATCATCCATCCATCCATCCAGCAGTTTATACACGACTCACAACTCTCGATTTACATGACCAGACATGACACCAGGATTTGGGATTCGCTACGACAGTTTGGAAGAAATAGCAGGTATTGAACTAAGCAATCAGGACAGAGAAAGTGTTCATCCTCTGAATCGGGACTCGCAAGAGAGAGACGTACGGGGACTACTCAATTCATGGAGCTGAGGCGTACTTTTGCGGTGGACGGGCGTCAGTCAGCCGCGGCAGCGGGTGATGGCGGAGCATCCGCGCGAGTACGGGTTGCTCTGAGCGCCCTGGCGGCAGTTGTAGTAGGAGGCGCCCCTGACGGAGCAGGGCACGTTGTCCCTCCGCAGCGCGCCGTAGCTGATGTAGCCGTTGTTGTTCTGCAGCACGCGGCGCACCACCTGGTCGCCGGTGAAGCCGTACCCGTCGTCCGCCACGTCCTCCACTCCGGTGACCCCCAGCTCCCAGGTGAGCGGGACCTCGCCGGCGGCGTCCGCGCAGCGCGCGAGGAGGAGGAGGGCGAGGAGGGCCGAGGCGGCGGCCACGAGGGCGCCGGCGGCGGTCCTTGCCATGGCGGAAGGGAAAGATGGAGTGGGATCTGTATGCGGAGGATGGTTCCGCTCTGCTTTCTGGGCGTGGGGTTTGGTGTTTGTGTTTGGCTTGTGACAGCGGCAAGGGAGCGGGGCGGGCGGCTACTGCCCTGTGCCTTCCTCCGTGCCTGGGTTTATAGTCAGGAGAGGGAGCTGGTGTGAGTGGAATGACGCGTGGGGCCGACCTACTGACCGGCCCTTCCCCGTGACGCCGGCGGCCGCAACTGCAAAAGATTGCCCGGTCGATGGATGGATGCATTGGCCGGTCGATTCAGGAAAAGTTTTTTTTTTACAATACCACGATATCTTATACTACCTCAGTTCTTAGAATATTTCCGGCAACATATATCTAGAATAAAACATGTCTACTATGTGTGCCAAAAAAAAGCTAAAAATGCTTACATTTAGAAAGGAGGGAGTAGTAGCAAAGTACATGGTAGATAGAGATATATATGCTGACTACAACGATTACAAAATAAAGTCTAAAGAAAAAATAAATCTTCGAAATCTTTAAACTCTTTCTTCTTTCACGACACGATCTTGTACTTTTCTGAAGGCAGTCATAGAACGACAAAGATACCAAACCACAGACATGTGAATACAACGAAGGTTCTCCCATAATTTTAACTTTGATCCACAATGCCAAGGCTAGGTACACGCAGCCATTAAAGTGATCAACCAAAATCGGTAAGAGTATCAACACCGAATTCCAGGGAAGAGAAACCGAACAGCCTGGTCGATGTCACCGGGAGCCCATAGTACGAATCACCATTGTTGAGAACGTAACAGTCGGGACAGATATTGCAAGGACAATCCTCCTCACACCAGCCATGAGAAACAATCCACAAGATCTGAATAACCATTAAAAAATTAATCTTTCAAAATCACCATTGACGTTGGGAAGGAGATCTTGCCGTTGAATAAAGGCCGGAAGATTGCTTATTATAGACGATGTCATCTCTACTGATGAAGACGACGGCTACCAAAACCCTAACCAGTCTATTGAAACACTAATGTTATTAAAAACTACACTCATATCCACTAATAGATCGGGTTCCCCACCCCCTACCGATGCAGGCAGGGCCGGCCGGAGGAGGGGGAACCGATCTACGGTAGAGGAGATGGCAGCGGCTAGGTTTTTTAGGAGCTCTCTTGTACGAAGCTGATCGATTAAGTTTCATTCAGTTAGAAGTTAAAGCATCTCCACCGCCACCCCAAACGATTATGCAAAGATTTAATGGCGGTTCGGATAAAAAAACTCCAGCGGAGCCTAATCTGTTTGTGCCGAGCAAAATCTGACTGACGCCTCACACCTCCTAGAAACCCCCCAAATTTGGAGACCCGCTCGGGGAGTCAGACAATGCCCGGACAAGGGCGCAGACGGGACCTCTTGTCATATGCACATAAATTGCATATATATATATATATATGTAAGAGAAATGATTTCGGATTCAATTCCAAACCCATTTACATATAATTTTCATAAAATTAAAAGGGCGCCCTATAACTACTCGTCGTCCTGCGAGTCGGCCTTTGGTGATGGAGTTGCCAGCTCATTGTTCTCGGCAAGACGTGTGGCGTCTGGAGTTCCAGGTTACCACGTCGGCGTTTGAGCCGGTGCAACCACGCCATCCATGCGGGGTCTTCACCAGCCAAACGGGACGCCCAGGGGGATAACGCGGGATATGCAAGTGGTGGAGTTGTTGACTCGTCGTCCTCCGGGGTGGCGTCCTCCTCCTCCTGCTTCGGCTCCGGCAGCACTGCCTCCTTGTCCCAAGTCTCCGGTAACACGGTCTCTTTCTCTGGCAAAGACATCATGGGAGAGGTGAGTAGTGGTCGGTGCACGGTGGGAATTGGAGTACGGGTGCGGGGTGAATTAGTCCACATCGACGCGGGCGAGGGCACAGTTTAAAATGCGGGCGAGGAGGCTCGTCTATCCCGATGCTAGCGATTAATCCGGTATGAAGGCGCCCCGGCGGCGTGCGCCTTCCCCACGCGTAGCATTAACGTCGGCGCCACCGCATCTCAGCATACCTAGCGATGTATAAGAAGGCCTCCCCCTGGCTGCTCGCCTCACAAACTCTCCGTTTCCCTACCTCGAACACTCTGCCTTCCGTCGCTGGCCACACACGCGCATGATGGCCCTTGACGTAGTTACCAGCGTCAAAAGAATATGGGTTAGGTTGAGACTCCAAGTGTAGAGTGTATAGTATAGGAAAGACGGTTTTCCCCACGAGGGGTGACTCGAGGGTTTAATATCGAACTCTCGGGGAATCAGTAGTGAAAGATTTATCTTCTTATCCTTCTCTTGAAAACCTACAAAACAAAGTAAATTGTTTGTGCCCTCAACCTCACCAAGTGGTTGTCAAGCACAAGGTGTGAGAATGATATCAAAATAAAATGAATGCAAAACAGTAAATAAATATGCAATGATGATAAATAAATATGCAAGGATGGTGGAAACAATGATGGATGATATTTTTGGGTTTTGTATTGTGAATGCAAGATATAAAAGTGTTTTTGTATTTTCGGATTTTTAAATGGCAGAAAATGTAAAGTGGATAAAAGTTGTTGGAAAGGTGTTTCTTATGATTAAAAATGGACCGGGGTTCATGGTTTCACAAATCCACTCTCTCTTTAATAAAGTAGTAGACAATGGAACACTAGAATTGACATATGAGATTGCAACAAAAAGGTTTCATGACAAGTTACAAATTATATGGGCATCACGTCCTAACATAGAGATCTTTTGTTTATTAATCTCTCTTATACTCCAGCAAGATGCGAACTAAATCATAACACCTTAGTAATTAAGATAAATCAGAGCATAGCATTAAGTATCATGACATGAAGTTAAAATAAGAACATGCTAGATCTAGTCATGGAGTAGTGGCAATGGTCACACCCACATCTCCGGTAGCAAGGTATTTTTCTTTATCCCTAGTGAGGCAACAAAGTAAGGTAAAACACCCAAGTGGATCGCGGAACTTTCTCTCACGTTCACCGCACTAGCCACCCCCCGTTACTCCAACTAATGCACACGTTCCCCTCCACACGCTCTCATACACAAGTTTGATCAGAACAAGTAAACAAGAACGGGGTACATAATATGCATCTACTTTCATAACTGAAACAAAACTATTGCAATCTCAAACATATATTAACTCATAAAAAGATCCATGATACGTCTCAAACGTATCTATAATTTTTGATGTTCCATGCTGTTATTATATCAATTGCTACATGTTTTGGTTACACTTCATATCATTTTTATGCATTTTCTGGGACTAACCTATTAACAAGATGCCACAGTGCCAGTTCCCTGTTTTCTGCTGTTTTTGGTTTCAGAAAATCTATTAAGGAAATATTCTCGGAATTGGACGAAACAAAAGACATCGTCAATAATATCACGAGGAGATCACGGAGTCCAAAGGGGAGTCGGAGCAGACCCACCAGGGGGCCACGCCACACTAGGGCGCGGCCCAGGGTGGGCCCGCGCCCCCCTATGGCGTGGTGGCCCCCCTCGGCCACCGACGCCGCCTCTTCGCCTATATATTCTCCGCGACGCGAAAACCCTATTACGGTCGATCATATTCCACGAAAAGTTCCGTCGCGGCCGTCATCGTCAATCTCAGATCGGAGGAGTTCTGAAGCTCTTCCCGGCACCCTGCCGGAGGGGAGATCATCACCGGAGGGCTCTACATCACCATGCCTGCCTCCGGAGTGATGCGTGAGTAGTCCACCCCTGGACTACGGGTCCATAGCAGTAGCTAGATGGTTGTCTCTCTACCTTGTGCCTCCATGTTTAGATCTTGTGAGCTGCCTAACATGATCAAGATCATCTTATTGTAATGCTAGATGTTGTGTTTGCTGGGATCCGATGAATATTGATACCATGTTTATTCAAGTTGTTTATCTATGTGCTCTTGATCTTGCATGCTCTCCATTGCTAGTAGATGCTTTGGCCAAGTAGATGATTGTGACTCCAAGAGGGGGTATTTATGCTCGATAGTGGGTTCAGTCTCTAGATATCTGGATCAGTGACAGAAAGGTCTAAGATGGTAGATGTGCTGTTGCTACTAGGGATAAAACATTGGTGCAGTGTCCAAGGGCACTTGTATTGATTACATTACACACTTTACTTCATGCAATAATCTGTTGTTAGCAACTTAATACTGAATGGGATGCGGATGCTGCCTTGAAGGTGGATTATTTAGGCATAGATGCGGTTGGAATAACGGTCTATGTACTTTGTTGTAATGCCCAACTAGATTTCATAGTAGACATCCTGGCATGTATTGCATTGTTATGCCCTCTCTATTTGTCAATTGCCCAGCTGTAATTTGTTTACCCAACATGCTAGTTATCTGTTCTGAGAGAGACACCACTAGTGAACTGTGGACCCTGGTCCAATTCCTTCATACTGTTTACACAACCTGCTGCAATCATCTGTTTCCTGTTACTTGCTGTTTTTCCTGCTGTTTTCCACACCATACGTTTAACTCTTTGTTTCTGCAAGACCGGAGAGATTGACAACCTCTCTGTTTCGTGTTGGGCAAAGTTCTGGTTTGTGTCTGTGCAGATTCCACGTTGGTGCAAGCTCCCTAGCGCCAGGGGGAGTCAACATCAACAACCTTCCGATAGATCGTCAAGTCCTACTGGATTGATAACCTTGGGTAGATTTCTCAAGGGAAAACTTCTGCTGTCTACATCATAACCTTCCTCTTGGGGTTCACCAACACGTAGCCATCAATCCACCACAAAGGTATTACATAGATGACCGTAATCATGTTCAGCAGCTCATACGGTACTAATTAGTGAAGCTCAAGAGAGGAGAGATACATAAGTTACTTCCACAAACCCATAGTCCAGGGTGGACTACTCCCTCTTCATCATGGAGACGGTGGAGAAGTCGTTGGAGAAGATGGAGACCATGCCGGCAGCGCCCCGCCGGAGTTTTCCCCCTCCAATCTGCAACTCCAGGTCTCTGTTTCGTGGTTTCTGTGTTTCTGCGGCGCTCCTTTCCGAAGGGCGTCGCGGACTATTTTTATAGTCGTTTTTAGGTCAAGACGGAGGCTCGGGAAAAAAGATCGACGGCAACGGAGCCACGAGGGCCCAGATGGTGGGTCCCACGCGGCCAAGGAATCTGGCCGTGTGGGCCCCCCTCTTCTGGCCCTCGGGCCTCCGTTTGTTCGCTTCCTTTGCTCCCACGCTTTGTTCCTTCCAAAAACTGATGCTCGTAAATTATTAGGTCATTTGGACGTCGTTTGGGTCCCTGAAACATCAAAATATAGAAAATAGGGTTTTCTGCCTGTGCAGGGTTAATTCCAGAAAAATAGGGAAACAATGAAATATTCCCAAAATCAATATAAATCAATAATATAACCCTTATATGATGCAAATATGATTGAAATATAAGTAATATAATGCAAAGTTCATGTATGCATTTTACATGCATCAACATCCCCAAGCTTAACCTATACTATGAAGGTGATAAAACTAACATGGACTTTGCAATTTAATACTATCAAAGGATATCAAAGATGATTACTATTGCTACATAGAGTCAAATGATTCATTCTTCAAAGGAGTAGCAATATACAAGATAGATTATGAAGTGATATCAAATATTCAATGTAAGGATGTTCAATGATAATTCACAAAGTGTAACATAGAAGAAAGTACTATGGACCAAATGTATGCATAATGAAAAGTAAAAACATCCTATAATGGTCATAGAGTATTCTTGTAAATCTGAATATAAAAGGTGGACACTTTGAAAAGATATATAAATGAGTAGAGGTAAAACATGAATAAGTTTCATCTAACTTCCAAATGCTTCTACTTAAGTTAATGTTTGCAATGTGGTATTCATTGGTGTCAAGCTCTCATTACCCCTATCATAGCATCTTGAATGGTTAAAGTTTAAAGTGAAAGCAAATATGAGTAGTATGCTTGACAAAGTATGGGTTGAATGTCTCATGCCCCGTGAATACGAGTACCTACACCACGGTGTTACTCAACTTGGGATATAAAAGCAAGTTCAAGTTAAGGTCATTGTAAGTAATATAATAGCGTCATCAAGAGCGTCAACTGGGGTACCTCTTGTCCCAGGACATGGAACAAGCCCATGTCAAAATGACAAGACAAACAAACAAAATGAACAATGATAAGGGGTGGCCCGATCTTCTCAGTGAGCTGCGAGTAGATGGATGATGGTGGAAGATAACTTGCGAGAATCCGACGAACTCTCCGGCTGCTCCCCTGTTGCCAATGCAACAGCTCTTCAGCCCAATGGATATTCGCGACGCCTCACACCGGTGCAACGTAGCCGCCGACCACGAAGCGGTTTCTGCAATCTACTAATTCCCAGTGGAACAACAGATCACACTCAAACTTCGGTAACAATATCGCAACAAAGTGGAGGGGTGAAATCCCGATCGAAACAAAGGGGAATTCTGATAGATGAATGCTTAGCAATCCAATCTAGGGTTTAATCAAAACGTGGTCTAACCTAATCTAGCCGCCGGGATTGGCCTTATATGGGGGCCAACCGACCTAGCACTTGCCCTACACGAAACAGGGTCCAATTCGACCTAAAAACGGGTACAAACCGACCAAAACTGGTTCGGTCCGAATCTGGGCGCGCAGGCCCGTCCGGTCGTGAAACCGGCCTAAACTGGCCTGAGGTCCGGTTCTCTCTGGCGCATAGCCGGTCGTGAAACCGGTCAAAACGGCCTGGGGTCCGGTTCTCTCGGGTGGTCGTCCGGTCGAAACCGGCCTGTAGTCCGGTTCTCTCTGGAGCATGGCCGGTTTTTAGGCCGGCTGAAACCGGGCTGAGGTCCGGTTTGGCTGACTCCTTCCTCGCGCCTCCGTCTTCGTCCTCCCTTCTTGCGCATGCCTCCCGCTCCTCCCTGCGCCATTGGGGACGTTGTACTCCATTCCTTGCTGCTCCTCTGGTCCTCCTCCAATGCTTGTGTTATCAACAACCCTGATCATACACAAGTGCATCGACTTAGGCAGTATAAAATTCTCATTATCACAAACATTATATTCAATTAAGAGTGAGTTCACCTGTTGTCCAATTAGCTTGGCACGAGCTCTGGTCATTGGTCCAATCCTCACTTCATTAGGCTTATCTTGAGCAGCAACATCATCAATAGAAGAAGACGGTAAAGGACTAGGGATGTCCTCATCATCCTCCCCCCTTGAAAAGGCGTCGACCCCGACGCGTCAAGGTACTCTTCGGCATATGGCGTCAAATCAGCAACGTTGAACGTATTACTCACGCCAAACTCAGTAGTAGGAAGATCTATCTTGTATGCATTATCATTTATCTAGGCAAGAACCTTGAACGGACCATCACCACACGGCATCAACTTGGACTTGCGCTGAACAGGAAATCTGTCTTTGCGAAAGTGCACCCAAACCATGTCGCCGGGTTGAAAGATCACCTCCTTTCTCTTCTTGTTTACACGAGCTGCATTGTACTTGCCTTTCTTCTCAATAGCTTCTTTAGTCTTCTCATGTATCTTCCTCACAAAATCTGCACGCTTCGATGCCTCCATGTTGACTCTCTCATGTAACGGAAGCGGCAGCAAATCAAGCGGAGTAATGGGTTTGAAACCATACACCACCTCAAACGGACACAATTGCGTGGTTGAGTGTACCGCCCTGTTGTATGCAAACTCCACATGCGGCAAACACTCCTCCCGCACACGCAGATTCTTCTTAACCATTGTCCGCAGCAACGCCGAAAGTGTGCGGTTCACCACCTCCGTCTGACCATCAGTTTGGGGATGACAAGTGGTACTAAATAGCAGCTTCGTTCCCAGTTTGCCCCAAAGTGTCTTCCAGAAGTAGCTCATGAACTTCACATCACGGTCAGAAACGATCGTCTTGGGTACTCCATGTATGCGCACGATCTCCCTGAAAAACAGGTCAGCAATATGCGACGCATCGTCGCTTTTGTGGCAGGCAATAAAATGTGACATCTTAGAAAATCGATCCACTACCACAAAAATAGAATCATGTCCTCTCCTGGTTCTAGGCAATCCTAACACAAAATCCATGCTTATGTCCTCCCATGGGATTGTAGGTGCAGGAAGAGGAGTATACAAACCATGAGGCTTCAGTTTGGACTTTGCCTTGTTGCAAGTGATGCAACGCTTCACAAACCTGTCCACATCACGCCTCATGCGTGGCCAATAAAAGTGATCAGCCAACATCAGCAACGTCTTCTCACGTCCAAAATGTTCCATCAAACCGCCACCATGTGATTCCTGCAACAACAGCAAACGCACGGACGACTCGGGCACACATAATTTATTAGCTCTAAACAAGTATCCATCATGCATATGGTATTTTTCCCAAGCTTTCACATCAGAACACTTAGCAAAAGGCATGGAAAAATCAGTATCATTAGCATATAAATCACGCAAACTCTCTAAACCAGGAACTTGAACATCTAAGTGTGTCAAAAGCATGCTTTTCCTAGAGAGTGCATCAGCAACCACGTTCTCTTTGCCTTTCTTATACTTAATAATGTATGGGAAGGATTCAATGAACTCAACCCATTTAGCATGACGCTTATTCAAGTTAGACTGGCACTTCAAATATTTCAATGCTTCATGATCAGAATGTATGATAAATTCCTTTGGCCACAAATAATGTTGCCAAACCTCAAGAACACGAACAAGAGCATACAATTCTTTATCATAAACAGGATAGTTCAATTGTGCACCATTCAATTTTTCAGAAAAATATGCAATTGGTTTACCCTCTTGCATCAACACACCTCCTATTCCAATGCCACTAGCATCACATTCAATATCAAATTGCTTATTGAAATCAGGAAGCATAAGTAACGGTGCAGAAATCAAACGGCGTTTCAGTTCTTCAAAAGCAGCATCTTGGGTTGCGCCCCACACAAACGCAACACCTTTCTTTGTAAGATCATTCAAAGGTGCAGCAATAGTACTAAAGTCTCTCACAAAGCGTCTATAAAAACCAGCAAGACCAAGAAAACTTCGTACTTGTCCAACAGTCATGGGAGTAGGCCAATTTGTAATAGCTATAATTTTTGCTTCATCTACCTCTACTCCATTTTTCGAAACAACAAAACCCAGAAATATGACCTTGTCGTTGCAAAACGTGCATTTAGCAAGATTACCATACAGCTTATTATCACGCAGCACTTGCAAAACTTGTCTAATATGATCAGAATGTTCAGATTCATTGTGGCTATAGATCAAAATATCATCAAAATATACTACTCCCTCCGTCCAATAATAACTGTCTCAACTTTGTCAAAAAGTGGATGTATCCATACATGTTTAATGTCTAGATACATCCACTTTGTGACAAACTTGAGACAGTTATTATTGGACGGAGGGAGTACCACAAATTTACCAATAAAATGCCTCAAAACATGATTCATCAATCTCATGAAAGTACTAGGTGCATTAGTTAAACCAAAGGGCATCACTAACCACTCATATAAACCAAATTTAGTTTTGAAAGCAGTTTTCCATTCATCTCCTTCTTTCATTCTAATTTGATGATAGCCACTACGCAAATCAATTTTAGAGAAGATAACAGCACCACTAAGTTCATCTAACATGTCATCCAAACATGGAATAGGGTGTCGATAACGAATAGTGATGTTATTAATCGCTCTACAATCTACGCACATGTGCCATGTACCATCTTTCTTAGGAACCAAAATAACAGGAACAACACAAGGACTTAAGCTCACACGAACATAACCTTTGTCAAGAAGCTCTTGTACTTGTCGCTGTATCTCCTTCGTCTCCTCGGGGTTGGTCCTATAGGGAGCTCGGTTGGGAAGTGTGGCTCTTGGAATCAAGTCAATTTGATGCTCAATACCCCGCATTGGTGGCAAACCAGCGGGCACTTCCTCCGGAAAAACGTCACCAAAATCCTGCAAAACATCAGAAACACCAATAGAGAGAGGGGTCATGTCGTTAGAAACAAGAATTTCCCCCTTGCACATAAGCACAATGGGTACTAGAGTGGGATCCTCACGAAACTATCTCAAATCAGATTTGGTGGCTAACATTACTAATTTCTTCTCTCCCTCACTTTTCTTTTTACCACTCGAATTTGGCTTGTGGCTCTCACTCACCGAAGGTGGAGTCTCTCTACTAGCTTAGCTCTCACGCTCATCCTCACGGTGAACCTCAACCTTTTGACGAGAATCATTTACAATGTCTTGCGGTGTCAAAGGTCTCAAAAGAATCTCCTTGCCTTACCAATTGAGCTGATATGTGTTGGATCTCCCATTGTGACGTACATCACGATCATACTGCCAAGGACGTCCCAACAACAAGTGGCACACCGTCATAGGAACGACATCACACTCCACGCTGTCCTTATATGGTCCAATCTGAAACTCAATGCGCACTATGTGATTGATCTTCATCTCTCCACTATCAGTCAACCATTGGATATAATATGGATGTGGGTGCGGCAAATATTTCAGATTCAGTTTTTGACAAAGCTCTTTACTAGCCAAATTGTGGCAGCTGCCACCATCAATGATCACCTTGCACGACCTACCATTACCAACAGCAACTCTCGTTTGAAACAAATTGCAGCGCTGCTCCACAGGACTAGGTGTAACACTCAATGCTCTAGGTGTGCAAACAATAGACGGCAAGTGTGTAGCATCAGCATAATGTAAGCCATCTTCAGTCTCCTCCGGCGAATCAGGATCAGCATCATCACCACTCTCATATTCTCCCGTGTCCTCATTGATCAACATCACCTTTTTGTTTGGACAATCACGCTTGAAGTGACCCTTGCCTCCACACGTATGGCAGTTCATATCACGTGTGCGGGCTGTAGAACTAGAAGAACCCGTAGCACTAGCTGCTGGCTGCGGTGCCGGTTTAGCTGGAGGGGTAACTGTCGTGGGTTTGTCACGTCAGGTGTCATAGATGACTTCGTAGGTGTGGGATTACGCGAGTCAAGCATCTCCGAGCTTGGGATCGCAGGAACAAAGATCAACACAGATTTACCCAGGTTCGGCCCCCTCAATGTGAGGTAAAAGACCTACTTCCTGCCTACCCTAGATTGGTATTGATATGATAATCGAGGTGTTACAATGGAGGCGATCCGATCTGGTACTCGCCGTATGAGCTAGGGTTTGGGGCTTGATAGCTTGACCCGCTCTAAGTCCTGCGAGTCCTCTTTATATGCACAGAGGCTCGCTAGGTTACAAAAGGAAACTTCCCCATAAGGAATACATCCACAGAGGCCTACTCGGAGACTACTTGGTCTTCACGTCCTCCGGGATTTATCTTCTAGATCTTTCTCCTTATGGCGGTTCAATGTTGGGCTTGTTCCCAAGTGGGCCTTCATCCGTGCGAGTAAGTTAAGTCGCACTGGGCCGCGGGTTAATCCAGAGAGTATTCCCCCGACATTAGCCCCCAAGCATGGCCTGAACTTCATAGTACTTCTTGATCTTGAATGCTTAGGCCGTGCTTTTCCTTGTTTCCAATCTGCGGCTTATAACTCTTCTTGGCGACTCAGGAACGCGACTTATCCTTTCTTGACGGTTGACTTTCAGATCTAAACGTCTTCCACGTCTGGGTTATTTATCTTGGCTCATTGTTTTCCCCAGCGTTCCGCATCAAGTCCTGTATTACGCATCCGCTACTCCTTTCCGCCGCCTCCGGTCTCGCTTCTCGTACTCACAATCCTTCGGTGGATATCTCCGTTGATCCGAGAAAAATGTCTCGCCGCAAGTGCAACTGGGAAGGCTCGTGGGTCGACGAAGATTTCCTGGAATCCCTATCTGCACGGGGCCTTCTTCCGCCAAAAGATCAATGCGAATGGCGGGCGGCTGGCGAGGAGGTAATCCCCAATCCTCAACCAGGAGAAATAGTGATTTTTGCGGAGCACGTTGAGCGCGGGTTCAAACCCCCAGGCTCTCTCTTCTTCCGCTCCTTGATGCAGCGGTTAGGTCTCCGCTTCCATGATATTGGCCCTAATTCGATGTTGCAAGTGAGCAACTTCCACGTCCTCTGCGAAGATTATCTGGGCGTTCCGCCTTCAATAGATTTCTGGCTTGCTCTTTTCAATTGCAATAGTCAAAGGGAAACCACAGATGGTCCTTTTCTCCAATGCGGCGCCATTTCCTTCCAACGCCGTAGGGGTAGTATCTTCCCAAAACTAACTCTCGCCAAGAAAGTCAAGGAGTGGCAAAGGACATCTATTATATATTAAAAGTAAATTATGGGCTAACCAGAAATTAGAGAATTAGACTAGAAAATCCCACAAAAATTAGAAAATTTGGACCGTTGATTATAGTCATTAATTGATCTGAACCGATTAATTTCATTGATCAACTCCCACCCCGTTCCCTGTCCCGTACGTACAACCTCTCTAAAAAGAAAAGAAAAGAAAAGAAAAGAAAAAACTAAACCATATGAAACCTAACCGCTGTAAAAAAGAGCGCAAGAAGAAACCCTAGCGCCGCCGGCGTGCCGACTGCTCCTACGAGGCTGCGACGTCCCACGACTGGAAGACGCCGGCCGACTCATTCAGGCTGCTAGCACAGCAAGCTACGCAGCGTCAACAACTTGTACAAGAGGCATGCATGGTGCTGCTCTTCCATGTGCGAGGACATGCATCGGGTCGTATTCTCCATGCAAGAATATTCTAATCCATACGGTGCTGAGGTATCAGCTCAGCTTTGTGATCTTTGATGGCAGATGCAGGCATGAATTAATCTATTTTATCAGCGTGGTCCAAAGTCTACAGGTAAACTTATGTGATTATGTTCATGCTGCGACTTCCTCCAAGGCTCCAAGTGCATGCGATTCGATTGTGCCTAAAGTTTCAATCTTGCTTGCCCATGCAGTGTCCGATCGAACTGCAAGATTGGTCATACGTTTGCCTCATAGAGACAGACAAGGAGGGTACGATCCATCTCCATGGTTATCAAGTGGGCTTTCAATTCAGGAAGATTAGATTTGTTTATTTGATGGTTCACTTGGTGTAGCTATGAGAACATCAATTAACGTCAAGGGATGGCCTTTGGAGCTCTGCGGTCTGGACGAGGCGGGCAGATTCTTTTTATTTGATGGTTCGATCGTAGATTTGACTGGTAACTGATGCCTATATATATTTCTCAAATCTGATAACTGTGTTGTTGCCCTATCTAATAGCTCTGCTACTTACCATCCGTAATCCCAATACGGTTGAGTTAGTGACTTTAATTAGCTCTTCAACCTTTTGTTTTGGCAGGTGTAGCAGAAATATTATATGTTACTGAAATTTGAATCAGGCCAAGAGATTAGTGACCGGCCGGCCGGCCGTCTATGTCATGCAAATTCTTCACACACGTTTTATTGCTTGGGCATTGTACCTAACAAGATTCAGATTAACGTATAGTCCATAAAGTACTGTCCAATAACATGGCGCAAGAAACTTCCATGGGCAGCTGGCGTTGGGTTTCTAAGCATGTGTTGCAAGAAGATTTTTGCTCATGCATCACGTACGGCAGAGGTATCGTGCCTCTTACAAAGCATCTCTCAGTCGGCGCCATGTTTTTTTTTTGCTAACTCAGTCGGCGCCATGTTAGTATTCATCTCCCACCATTCCTTCTATTCCCTCTTGCAGCACCCGGAAATTGGTCTTATGGAAGGATAGGTGAAGGTGCATATTTGATGAAGGCAGCGGCAGCCAGCGACCTGGAAAGAATTTTGAAAGAGGTACTGCTGGGCAGGAGTAAGATCTCCAGGTTGGACCTAATATGACCCTCTTATCATTAGTAAACCATTCAATATATCGAAAATATCTCTCGGTTGATCTGATATTACTCCGATGCTTGAGGAACAGATAGAGCCGGGTGTCAAGAGCGTCGATCTTGGCCCAGATCAGTAGGACACCATCGATCACAGCACTGAAGGTCTAAAGCAATTGGAGACCGGGAAGGATATGGTTATTAATTTTTGTCTACCTTTGGCTGTTCGTTCTTGAAGCAAATATCACACATGTGAGTGCTACTTTTATAGCTAGAGACCTATCATTTAGTTTAGTCCGAAATGTGATCATCCACAAGAGGTGGGCTCATGGTGGATCACAAAATAGCCTCTCGAGGTTACTGAGACATGGTGTTTCAGGAAATTCCCAAACCAAAATTCTGATAATGATGATGGAGCCGCAACACGAGGAGAACAGAAGTATTTGTCAGCTACACTCCCTGGATTTTTTGCACACGATTATTTCTGAGGCACCTCATAGGGCGCCCTATTGGAGGATGCACAATTGATCCATAGAACTTCAATCCATCAAGGAAGAGTTATCCTGTGGTATATATATAACTACAGATGTGCTAAATAAAGTTTTCTCTAGGTATGTAGTAGTGGAGTAGATAATGTCATACATCAAAGCAATATGCCTCGAGTACCAATTTGATATAAGGCCGGCAATATGCCTGATGAATCCATGAAAGGTCTGCGGGTGTGTTAATTATTTGTGCAAACCTCACGTACATAGAGAATTATGCATTTTCATATTATGAAGAGTTGCAAATTCTGTATAAATCTTAATGTGCATTAATTCTGAAGGTATAGTGACATGGGAAGTTCATCGCACGTGGCTGCACCTTCTGTCCATGTGAATTACACGATAATTCTTCTACTTCTTCAGTTAAGTACAAGTGAATCACAAGATAAATTATCCGTCTACTTCCCGAATGAATGGTGGGAACTGTAAGAGTTTTTCTAAATAATACAGCAGAAGTACAAAGTTTACTAACAGAGATGATGTCTATGATGAAGACAGGACGCTGCCTAATAACTGCAGCAACCAGAAAATTACCAAGAGATAGGAAACTAAATCTGAACATGTTGTGGTGTCAAACAGTGAGATCAGTGAATCTATTTCTTACGACGCCTTTGAAATATTTGATGAGCTCATGACCAGCAATCCAAATCTTTTTTATAGGAGATGAACTGCTACATACCATTGGATTATTGATGATGGAATATCGGTAAAATATAACATATCAGTGTTGATTAATTGCAGTTCTTCATATATTCATTAAGTGAAGTTAGTTTTTGCCATGGTAAATATTACACTAAAGATATTTATTAGTGAGAAGTCACTTGAGATATATTGGATTATTTTGCAACAATGTCATTAGTTAGTTTATAATCTGACTGAACTTTCCTATTCTATACTTTTTACGAGAGATCACTACATATTATATGGTACAAAGAACTTTCAGAATAATGCAATATCTTTTATTTCAGAAAACGCAGCAAATGAGCAACTACACATTCCTGAGGTGGTGCAGAGGATTATAGTCTGTCAGCTGGAAACTCTGCTACTCAGCAGATATTGTTTTTATATCTTCTTTTTATTTAAGCCTTATGCTTACCATCCTCTTCTCTAGACTACTGACTGGAAGCAAATCATGGCTTGAAGTTGGTCTGGTACTAATCCATCAAACCAACAGAAGGTATGCGAAAAATCTGCATGTCTATGCTTACAAGATGCATGGTTTACTTCTACATATCCATGACCAAAGAAATTGGCCTGTGTACCTACATGAAGGACGTAAAGCAAATGTTAAGGAAATCTCTTCTAAACTATGAAGCAACGTGAATAGAACACGGAGGTACTCCCTCCGTTCCAAATTAATTGACTTCCATATATCTACATTTGGATGTACCTATACATTCAAATGTAGATATATGGAAGTCTATTAATTTGGAACAGAGGGAGTATATGATAAACGGATGCCCTCTAATCTTTCCATCCAATGGTACAAAGAAATCATGTTATATTGAGTCCCAATTTAGTCAAGTTTTCTAACTCTTTCTTTTCATTGGATAACATTTTAGGCGAGAGTTGGACTTACAAATTTTTGGTGTAATGTTGTTGGAATGATATACTCAGCCAAATTGGTTATGCTTATTTCCTTGTGTAAGTGTACTCAATTAAAATGTTTAAACTATAGTAGGGTATGTTGTTCATGCAAACATGTAAAAATATTACATCACACATTGGTGCTGAATTATCATTCTGTTCGGACTATTGTAACCATTAAAAATATGTCACATGAATATTTTTAAAATTGCCACGGTAGGTTGATCATATCAAAAAAATAGTATATTATTAAAAGTCTACATAATGCTTTAAAAACTTGACATTTATGCACCCATCATCTATTTACGTGGACTATCAAACTTTATATAACATAATGTTAATATCTATGAATATAATTTAGATTCACTTTTGAGACATTTAATATGATGCCCTCGCATTTGCGAGGGCCACCTTGCTAGTTCTTCTATTGTAAAAACACTTCTCCTGAGGGTGAAATTCCTCTCCCTCTTTGGTCTCCTCTTCCCTTCGAGGCTACCGATGCTTTGTTTTCCAAACCTGATCCTTCTTCGTTACCCTTTGTCGAATCCCTTCTAGACAAGGTGAGAGCGCTGACACTCCATGGTCTCACTGGATTAGATCTCATATCTTGCTGGACTAAATGGCGAATTCAGCCTGTGAGTCGCCGCTCGCGGCTTATGATGGATTTCACTTGTCATGCAAATGACGTCGATCGCACTTGCCCTGAAGATTGGGACAAAGGGGAGTGGATAAATTTCATTCGCCGAGTGACGGACGAGGATATTGACTCGTATGACAACGTCGGACTTGCTCCCTTCTAGGCTGAGCACAAGCCTTTTGTGGTAATGTTCACTTGTCACTTGTTTCCTGAAAATTCCTTTCCCAAAAATTGATTATTTCTGACCTGAGCTCCTTTTCAGATCGATCCCTATTTCTGGGTTCTTCCTTCAGAGGACGTCGACTTGAACCAAGGATCCGTGGCTGAGTCGTCAAGGCAAGCCGCAGCCTTTGACGAAGATACAGTTATGCACGAGGGTAGTGCTTCTGAAGAGGAACAACAAATGGCCGACGCTCTTTTGTCTTCGACTCCAAATACACCTTTCCTGGAACTTCCTGAGGTGCCTCGCAGGTCCTCGAAACGTATTTTATGCCAGAGCTCAGAAGACCCCACGCAGCCTGAGAAACGTCGCAAAGCCTTGGCATTACTGGCAGAAACAAGAGCTGCCAAATCTTTAAAACTTGCTGATCCCAACAAGGCTACTTTTTCTTCGAAACTGCTGCAGAGGATTGCTTCTCAATAAGCTCGGGTAATTGTTTGCGACTCTTCTCCTTATGTATTTCTGGCAAGGAATTGCTGACCACTACTTCTTTTCATACTCTGTAGGTTCAGATTTGCAAGGTTTATCATCTCCTTCTTCTGGTTGCCTGATGAAGAGTATCCGTGTCGCCTCTGGGTATGGTTCGCCTTCCTTTTAATGTTGCGGCTCTGCTAGGTCAGCTTACTAACCCATCAATGTTTTGCAGGGCTATGTCTGAAGAGGCTCCCAAGTCTAATTCCCATCCCACTTCTTCTCTGCGAGCTATGAGCGAGGATGATGCTGCTGATGAAAAATGGGGAAACAGTAATGTGCGACTCAACCAAGGCCCTCCCTGGAGGAAGGTATTGCAGACGCGGCTCCTGCCGCGACTCCAGCCGCAGCTCCATCCACAACTCCTGCTGCTGGTAGGATATCTACTGAAAATAGAATTCCAGCTCCAGGAAATAGTTCTAAATCAATCGCAGATGCCATAATTTCTGCTGGAGACAAGCATGCTGCTCTGCTGCGCGACTTAGTTGAGCAATTTTCTTCAAGTCGCCAGGTATATATACCGTAGCCCCCAAGGATCAAAACCTTGTGTCATCGCACGGGGTGTTGATTCTTTTCCTGCTTCAAATCTCGAGCCCCCAAATTCCTAGATATTTACCTTGTTCGTTTTGCTCTGTTTGTTTTCAGCGTGAACTGTCCTTGCTTGATGCTTCTGGCTCAATAAAGGGTAAAGGCATTTCCATAGACCATCCTGAAATGATGCAGTCTCGCCTGGAGCAGCATGATGAGGTCATTAGGGACCAAGATCAGGAAATAAAATCTCTCAAAGGTCAACTCGACTCCTGCGAAGAGCAATTTAAAGAACTTGAAGCTGATATGCAGCAACGACTCATGGAGAAAGACGAGGTCATTAATCTTTGCGAGAAGACTGGCTCTTAAAACTGAATTGATTGATCGCCTGAAGGGGACCACGCAAAGGAACTCGCCGCGCGAGATGAAAAATATAACTCGCTGCTCAAAGCCTTTGAGGGTTTTGGCTCCATGGTCAAATCAGCCGTCCTGCAGCTTGCTGGTTGGTCTTGTATTCCTTTAATCATACATATTTTGGGTAACCTCGTTAGTCTCTGACTTGTTTCTTGCCTTTTCTTTCTTTGACATAGGACCTGAGGCCCCAGTGTCCCGCTCCAATTTGAAGGATCAACTGGTATATCTGTCTGACCTCAGCCAGCGCTTCTTAAAGGTTACCAAGGAAGTTATGACGGTAATCACTCCTGCGACTGATGGCCCAACATCTTGCGAGTATTGGATAATAAACTGCTCAAGGCTCCACATTATGTCTCTGATTGGAAACGATCCTCTGCTCGCGCCGGAGCCGCGCATGTCTTGACATTGCTTCGAGCATATTATCCAGAGATAGATGTTGGCAAGGTTGCTCGCCACGGCCTGGCGATGAGGCAGATGATACTGAACTGCCAATAAGCGAGTACTTCGATATCTGGAAAGGGATGCGCGGGTATGCCACAAAGTTTGTTGATAACTTAGACTTGGGCACTTATCTTGATAAATTCAATCTTGATGGGAGCAAGGTGTCGAAGGAAAAGTCCTCAGGAGCTGAGTCATCTCGGGCTGCCGCTCCAGCAACAGTATCTGGTGGCCCTTCTGCTTCGTCTGGCGGCGCCCTGATTATTAGGACACCTGCGACTGCAACTGCGAGACAAGCCGCGCCAATTCCCACTCCTGTTGCTCGGAAGAGGAAAAATAAATAATGTGGGACATGCCCGTTAGTCTGTAAGATATTCATGTATCATAAACTGTATTTTTGTGACCTATAAGCAGGTTCTTTTCTTGATAATTCCATTAAGTAGACGCTCGCGCGGCTCAGTATTTCCTAGGAACATGTGTGTTCAGGGTCGAGAGCGGCCATGATAGGCAATCAAGCTCGATTGACGCCACACCCCAGTACTTTGGTCGCATAATGCAAGACGCTTCTAGCTTAAGGATTGCCACTAGTTTGGCAAAATTTGAGGTGCGATTGGTACTCGCGATGCTCGTAAGGAGCCCTCAAGGGTCAGTGATATATGAAATTCAAAAGACTCAGCGACTCAATGATAGTTGAGGCGAAACGACAAACCCTTGAATGTCAAGGGTGCCGGCTTTATTTCATAATCACTCGATGTTTTACAGGGTGTTACATGATGATGCAGGCCCTTTAATGCGGGTTTTCTATTCCCCGCAGGCCATGCATACTTGATACTCATCGCACTTAGTTGCGAATTAATACTCCTGACGGAGTGGGTTGAACACCTGATTGGTTCAATTTGAGTGCTAAAAGCGACTCGGGTCGAGCATGATAGCTCCGATGTATATCTCATGTTGAAGCAGAGAGCAACTTTGTTAAGCGATTAGCCGCACTGAGCTGCGACTTATGTTGAATTGAGTTTGCTTTGTAAGGTCTCACGATAACTGGCCCCTTTGGCTGGGGTTGTTGATCGAGGCTGGGTCTATGCACATGCGCCATCTTGTCTTCTTTTTGTATCAAGGCGACCTCTGGGGCATTATCTTGCTGATGCGCGACTTCTCGGTGGGTATTTACCATCCGGTGGCTGCATCCTGTTGGCCGCTTCCGCGGTACCTCCAACGCGACTCGTTTTGAGCTGCGATCACCGATCTGCGACTGATATCCATGTGAAGAGTTGGCGATACAAGCTTCTTCTGCGAGTACTGAGCCTGCGTTCTCGCATTCAATGCTCTCTGTCTGTCTCCATATATTGTAATAACACCGTTTGGTCCTGGTATCTTTAACTGTAGGTAGACGTAGCAGGGGCGAGCGGTAAATTTGACATAGGCTTCTCTTCCAAAGATTGCATGATATGAGCTTTTGACTGCTACAACCTCAAAGTCTAGGAGCTCTGAGCGGAAGTTCCGCTCTGTTCCAAAGCTAACTTCAAGTGTTATCTTTCCGATTGGTCGCGTAACAGCTCCTGGGATTATTCCTTGAATTTCTTTCCTGGATGGTCGCAGCCTTGTCTCGGGTATATTCATTCTTCGGAGCGTGTCTTGATATAGGATGTTTACTCTTCCTCCTCCGTCCATTAGGACCTTACTTAACTTGTATCCCGCGACTTCTGGCGTGACCACCAGAGCTGGCTGTCCTGGATCTCTTACTTCTGGGGGTGATCGCCGCGACTCCAAATAACCGATTGCTCTGTCCAGCGACGATGCCTTTCTGGCGTTGAAATCTGACTGCTCTCCGGCTTCCATCCGTCGTTTGTACCTCCACTGTATGAAACTGTCCTATGTTTCTTCTAGGTAAAACGTCAGGCTCTTGATGAGAGCTAGATTTATTCTTGTGGTGCATCGATCTGCTGAGCTGTATCTGGCGTGTCGCCTTCTTTCCACCTCCGGTAATAATGACATTGCGCCTTTGTGTGACCCGCTGGCCTGCCATCTCTCCTGCGATGTAAGTCGCAAGGCACGTCGAAGATCCCCTTGCAGTTATTAGGGGTAAGGCCTTATCACTCCCTTGCTCTTGCATCTGGTGTGCGCGACGTTCTGTCTTCGCGACTGGCAGTTTCCCGTTGGGTTCTGTGATAAGCCGCCTGTCCCTCTATCTGTCTTTGCATACTTGTCAGCCGTTGCCAAAAGCTGGTCGAAACTATCAATCTTGTGCTCAGCGCGACTTAATTTGTGCACCAGCGGCTCAAATCTACAGTTCTTCTCATAGCTTGTATTGCAGCTTGTACTGTTAAGTTTTTGGCGGAGCCAAGGATCTCCGCGACTCTCTTGATCCAGTCGCCGCTTGATTCGTCCTCTTTTTGAATGCATTGTCTAAGGTTTTTCATATCTTCTGTTTGGAATCTGCGAATGAACTTGTCCTTCAAGTCTTCCCATGTGTTTATTGATTTTGATGGCAGCTTAATAGCCAATCCCTAGCTTCTCCCTGTATTGCCAAGTGGAAGTATTTTGCACGTATTTCTTGAGTCACATCAGCCCTGTCATGCTTGCCTCGTATTTCTATCCATAAGGCAGGGTCTTGGTCACTGCGATAGGTGGTGACTCGCTGCGACTCGTCGAAGTTCGGGGGGAAACGAGTGAGCCGTATTTTCTCCAAAACATGCTGGTCCTTTCAATAATGAATAGGAGTTTACTGGCGCTGAATCTGAATCAGTTTCAATCTGGGATGGCTGAGTCGCTCCGGACGTCTGCGACTACCTTCTATCTTCTTTTCTTTTTCCAATGATACCTGCAAACCTGCTAACTGGTTGACCACTTCTTCGATGCTGTACTCTCCTCCTCCCCATGATACCTCGCTTTGCGGCTCATTGGGCGTGACTCCATACATATTTGCTTGTTGTAAAGCAGCAGTTTGTAGTAGGTCGATCGCATGGCGAGCTTCCTTATCAGCTCGCGTGTCTCCAACCGGTGCTATCTTTGATAATATCCCTATCGCGGCGTGCACGTTGCTCTCTGGGTCGCCGTGGACTGTGATTTATCTTTCCTCTGTCCATCTTGATCTGATGTTTTTGCTGCCAACGACGGAGTCGCCACTCTTCTTCTTGGAGTTTCTTGCGCTCAGATGTCATCTTGGTTCGCACCGCCTGGTGCTTCGGCTGGCAGTGGCGGAGTCGTGGCCTTCTTCTTGGAGTTTTTCGCGCTCAGCCGCGAGTCTTTGTGCCTCTTCACAAGCTCCGTCCTGATAGCTTCAATCTCTTCAATCTTGAGGTCTCCTTCCTGATTTGGTAGAGATCCCCAAACAGGTCTTGATGGGACGGGGATGGGCAATCTTGCCGTAGCTTGTTGTAGCTCCTCCAACACGCGGACCCTGACCGGCCGCAGCTCCCACCGATTCGCTTCCTGAGTCGCGTCCATAGATCTGCGACTGACGGATCCGACGAAAACTTTTACTGATCCGATGGGAACGATGTATCCGAACTCGATGCGATCTGCCTCGGGTCCCCACTCTGAGTCGTCGATGAAGGGGACCCCATTGATGTCTTCAACTTGGCCAATGGCGATGTCCTTGAAGCCTGATTTCGATCCTGCGCGGAACGTGACGCTTTTGACCGCAGGCCCCACGGTGGGCGCCAACTGTCGTGGGTTTGTCACGTCAGGTGTCATAGATGACTTCGTAGGTGTGGGATTACGCGAGTCAAGCATCTCCGAGCTTGGGATCGCAGGAACAAAGATCAACACAGATTTACCCAGGTTCGGCCCCCTCAATGTGAGGTT